>BROG01000452.1:247500-267500 GCA_030159075.1 Atrina japonica | reverse complement strand
AATGTTGAGTAACCTGTTTGATAATGTCTATTTCATTTGAAATTTGACTGAACTCGCGGCAGGTGTGACCGGTTAACAGGAATATGCTTACTCCTCCATGCCACCTAATCCTACTTCTGGACTTCCAGAGGTCCGTGTTTGTCTATTGTTAATAAGATTTGTATATTTTATCCTGGACATTGTGAAGATTTACACTTTGGTATCTGATATTTTATATTTGATGTATGGACTGAGTACCCGAAAGTATACATATACCTGGTACCTGGTATTTCGGTAACAACTCATATCATTGTACTATAGTTATATTTCTCACTAATAACACCATTTATAAAGCTATGATAGTCATCTGTTTACAATGAATACTCTTAGACGGATTTTGCTATGCATTTAGATTCATATGGCCTTGTATGATACCACTTTCTCTTTAGAAAGTCTATTATAATTCGATATGTTCATATATTACGTATTTTGTTACGAAAAATAACTTGTAGGAAGAAATATTTTAATTTATTGTTACTCAACTGCACAGATAATAACAAACTTTGACATAAAACAATATATATATATATATATATATATATATATATATATATATATATATATATATATATATATATATATATATATATATATATATATATATATATATATATATATATATATATACACCGAAAATGGAAATGTCATTTCAAGCCATCGTTGATGAGAAAAACCGCCCACTCGTGATACACATTTTCCGCGTCGCGTCCGTGTTTGGTTCAACTCTTGTCCTAAATTGTGCATTGTGGTTAACATTTATCAATTTATCATTTCGTCAACACTTTGCGAGAAGGATTTATTGAGGAGCCTGACGTCGCCCCCGTAATTTCCTGCTCTGACTGACAACTTTTCACATTACAAACAAGTTTTGATGTTGACATGCATGCAGTTTCCTTCATCTTTATTGTGACGTCATGTGAACTATTTGACTACTTTACTGATTTTTTGCAATGTGAGGGCGGAGTGGTAAGCTGTAAATAAGAATAAATAAAAAATAAGAAAAAAATCCATCTTATCTTTTATAAACTGATTTCTTATTACTACCAGGAAATATATGCATTGTCCTGTGATGCGAATTTGATTTTGAAATGTCCGAAGTTAAAGTAGTATTGAATAAATAGCTTTAATTGCGACCGGGCGTTTGACTTAGATACAAATGGAAATTCTACTCCTTGGAATTTGACATATGGAAGTTGACAATATATAAGTGTAAAATTCATATTGGAAGCTCTTGTCTTATGTGAAATTTACTGAGGTGTATATCCATTTTAGATAAAAATATTCTATATATTTTTTATCTGTACGACTGCCCTGTTTTAGGAGGTTTTCTATTATTTTAAATATTTTAGACATAATACTATAATCGAGTTATATTGTGATGTCATCTAAGGCTTTTGTACATCCCATTGAAGCAGTTTTATGGAATAGATACCGTCTTCACGTGTCCCGTGTAAGGCAATAAGTATCTCAGATTATAGCAAGAACAATATTTAACTATTGATTAAGTAAAGCAAGCAACAATACCCCAAAAGATTAAAATATTATTGGTATTCAACTATTGGTAGGAAATCGTCCTCCTTGAAATACGTAGAACCAGCATATCATATGAATAGTTTAAAAATTAATAAGAAACTGAAAAGAATATATATTAGCGTAAATAGCATTGAACAATAACCGAAATCCCCAAATCCCCAAAACCTTTGAAAACACAAAAATCAAGGGAAAGGGAGGTAGAGGAAATAAGAATACACTGGATAAAACTTCACGTCTATTTCATGCCGTGGCTATTTATAAAACCCCATTTATTGAGGTATACAGGGCGATCAAATGCCACATAATTTTTTCTTCTGATCTGTTATTAAAGTCTTGGATACATTGGGACATTTTGACAATATAATTTGATACAAAATAAAGATACAACTCGGGTAATATGGATAGGAAGTAATAACCCAAGTTCAGAAGTCCATCAATACAGATGATTTTCATGCAAAATGAAATGTAATGATTTGTTGTTTTATAAACTTGCTTTGATTCAATGGATAAAATTATAACAATGACCATTTGCCGATATCCAATAATCATATATGACATTATGAAAAGACTAGTTTCCGTCTGGAAAAGTAGATTTCAAATGTCCACCCTCGGGACAGGTCATTTCACTGAAACGGATAGCAAGCGACTTGAGAACATTCCATGCTTCATTGTTCATTGCATCAAGGCATATGGCACGCCAAAATCACATTAATGAGTTTAACCTAGTTTTTCTCAGTAATCCACATTAACTGGAGAAAAACTAGGTTTAACTGAAAAAACAAGGTTTAACTGCGCAAAAACTCATAACAATGAGTAGAGCCTAGTTTTACTCGAGAAAAACCTAGTTTAACCGAGAAAAACTAGATTAACATTAATGACTATTATGTGATTTTGGCGCAGTTAATCCTAGTTTTTTCTTAGTTAAATGTATTTTTTTCTCCTATTAATGTGGGTTACGAGAAAAACAAGGATTAACTGGAGAAAAATTAGGTTGAATTAGTAACCCACTTTAACTGGAGAAAATAAAGGTTTATCTCGAGAAAAACTAGGATTAACTCATTGTTGTAATTTCGGCGTGCTTCATCCGTTAAACCTAGATTTTCTCAAGTTAAACATTGTTTTTATTCAGTTAAACCTAGATTTTCTCGATAATCCACATGAAATGAAAAAAATAGGTTCAACTGAGTAAAAGTAAGGTTAGCTGAGCCGATATCACAAATACCACAATTACATTAACGAGTATTTCACGCAGTTCGGTCTAACTGGACAAAAACTAAGTTTATCGAAGAAAAACTAGGATTAACTCATTAATGTTATTTTGGCGTGCCATACGTATTGATTTTCGATTGAAACCAATTGTCTTCAATCTGTCTCTGAAATAGGCTTCATTTCTATTTTGGTAGAATGCGTTTGAAGTGGAAATCCTTTTCATTGTAGTTGCGTATTCAATATCAGCGAATGATTGTCAGTTATCGCCAGTCAAACACCAAACGATGGCACACGAAAATTCAGAAATCATACATACCTCAAATGTTCATATAGGCCCTTTAACTGTAACTGCGGTACTGTAACTTTGAACGGCAAAATGATACAAATTCCCGGAAAGGGATATCACGAAACAATCAATTACTATAACGACGTCTATGTTTTTGCGGGTATTTGTATCATTTTGCCACTCAAAGTCGACTATTTTTATTTGGTATGAGCTGCAAGATTGAATACAAACATATGTATTGTAAATGTTATGTTTGTACAGAAAAAATGTATATAGAGTTGTAGGTCTGACATCTTTTACAAAATGTCTCAAAGTAAAACGAATAATCTAGACAACACTATTTGTAGAACTAAATAGTGAATACTGATCAGTATGGGTCAAAATGTGGAAAAGAGAGATTAATAGAAGAAGTGGCGAAACAGAAGAGAGACAGTGATATATAGAGAATGTGAGGGAGAAATCTTCGTAAGCGGAAAACATGGCGAGTCGATTCTTTACGACGCTTCACTTTTAATGGATCACATCTTCATTGAGTTCAAATCCTTGTCTAGGAATTTATCGATTACTATTTTGATCACTGGAAAGGTATTTGATTGTTTGTTTTGCTACTTTTTAACGTTTGTCGTTGATTAATAAGTCATATCGTGCGGTCAGTTGGACCTTAGATCACAGAGCAATTCGACTTAAGACAAAGTGATACAACATGGGTTGTGTCATGTACACCAGGATTAGACATTTTATCACACATTTGACATATTATATGCTATATCTGTTCTAAATGGCTGAAAATGGAAGTTTTAAAACTAACAATTCAATTCAATATTGTATCATGTTCCCACTTTTTGATTTACCAGTGGTTTTACAAAAAGTGGAAACGATTATCATCTTTAACCTATTTGGTAAATTGTGGAAACATGATAATTGTTTCTAGATGTCATTTCATATCTTGATTTTGAGAAAAAAAACCAACGACATTGGACGTCTACTATGGAATAATTTCTATGCAGTAAAAATAACTCTTGATCATATCGGACTGCGACTTTGGATCTCATTAAATTTTCAATCAATCAACGTGCTTGGTTTACTTCCATTTAAAACCGATACTAACGTTCTATCTACCGGAGGACTGCGAGCGTTAAATAATTTTGATACCATAGCTTAAATACTATAGACACGATGTATTCATTCATTCTGCTACAATTTAAGATGGGTACGGATGAGTTCCTCTTTTTCATTTCCCCCCAAAATACATCATCGATACATATTTATCTGTTCGTATGACCATAAAAGGTCCTTACTTCGCACCTGACTAGATATCACGGTTCGATGTGATATCTATACTTCGAATGCATATTTTTCATAGAAAAACATATTGGACGTCACACTTCACCGAACAAACAGTAACGTGTATTTGTTCTCTGTATGTGTTCATATCCGGAATCTTTATTGGTTGTCTTGGTATTTGTTGACCTGTAACCCCAATTTCTCAAGATAAAAGATATACATAAGAAGTTTCATACAGACGTTTACGACGTATACTGGTCCCCTTCTCTCTGTAGATGATTGTATTGTCAATGACAAAGAACGGAGTACTATAGTGACATTAACGAATCATAAATTTCCCATTTAACGAGGGGAAACCAGTGACAATAGCTAAGAAGAAACAAACAATCCAGTGCTCCGAGATTTGACATTTTTCAATATACTTTTCACTACAGCGCCATGGCACCGATCTCTGTCTTACGGGTTCTTACTATTTGCTTTGTTTTTTGGGAATTACATCTCAATCGCACATTGAGGTAGGTAAAATAATTGATCTATTAAAAAAATCATACCGATTTTTATGGTCAAAAACTATATATATCCTTGCTTCAACTACTTGTTTAAGGAATCAAGTATATATATATATATATATATATATATATATATATATATATATATATATATATATATATATATATATATATATATATATATATATATATATATATATATATATATATATATATATATATATTATATATATATATATATTATATATATATAATATATATATATATAATATATATTGAAATATTCATGCCATTGGTTATATAATTGTTTATATTTACATCTTCAGAGGTGTGAAAATCAATAGAAATATTAATAATTGTGATCATTGGTTTTTTTTATTATTACTACTATTATCATTATTATTATTTATTTATATATTAATTTTAACAAAATTTCAACACTAAGACGATTTTACCTATTTCATATTTTCTCCTATTTGGAAGGATGATGTTTATTGTAAAAGTAATTTTCTGCAATTATTTTATCTCCTCCTCATGATCAGTGGTGCTCACATACGTGCGAGTTCACCTGATCAATAATCGATTTTTGTTTTGAAATATGTATTACGATGTAAAATGACCATCTTATCAATATTTAGCGTTGGATACATTCAGGATATAATACCGGTCATCTACTCTACATATTTGATAAAGCCAAATTGACAGGAACGATCCTGTTGGACACTTGTTTTAAGCCCTATCATTTACAAAACTATAACTTTCGTATTATGTGTATAATTTTGATAATAGATCATACACACCAGAACCCAGTTGTACAAACCCTTGTTAAATTTAACTTGAAGTCAACCAATGTTAAACAAATAGGCTAACCATAAGTTAGATTTAGCAGTGTATTGTGCATCGGGGTCCTGATGGTATGACATATTGTAATAGTATATATTAGTATAGATTGAACTTTGAATAAGACTTAATTTATATGGACCCCGATTTTCCATCTACAAATACCAAATGTATGTCAGTTAAATATATTCATGATGACTTTCTTTCTCCAAAGTCTTTCAAAGTGAGTTTTATTGCCCTTTATTGGGTATTGTATCAGTAGTCTTATACTGGTATTTCATTTGTAGCCCTATTCTGAAGGAAATCTATCTAAAATCTGTTATACGGTGTGCCAAATGATGAGGGAATTTCATATTTCGTGCCATACTCATTACCTCTTGGATTCAGTACCAATGTCCGGTACGAGCTTCTAGTATGTAGCAAAATTTTGGCAATTAAGCAAATTGAAATCGTGTTTGCTCTTCTTTCATTTAAAACAGGTCACTGTCCTGTAATATATATTTCATATTAAAAGGCGTATCACACCAATAAAAACCCAAAATAAGTTCCTATGTCTACTAGTGTACAGTAATTTGTGAGATCAAAGCGATTTAGTGGTTTTATGGCGCAGGAGAAGTAAACTATTTTATATGCGTAATGTGGTTTGTGCTAATGGTCACTCAGTTATCAAATACAAGTAATGAACAAGCTATCAAACAGAATCATCGGCTAAAAAGATGTCATTATGTTTTTATTTTCCATTGAAACAACACGTTAGTATATTTGTCATACTCGCAATCATGTGTCCGCGTTACATAAATGAATACATAATAAGGTATTCAATATCGAATCTGCACTAGTAGTGAGTAATTAGCAGATACAATCACTGGCTGATTTTTATGAAGATCGATGACTATTTACTATAGCTTTATCTGACAAGCCTTACCACAGGTGACATTGCATTTATTGCACAGTTATATGGTCTCCACTTCCTGTTACAGTCGGCCATTTTACGACCGTGTCGATATTGCTAGATCATGCTTATAGAGACTAGAAATTGATAAATTATTACGAATAGGAAATTAGCAGTATCAATTATGTCAGTAATTGGAAAATAGTAAATTTAGAAAATTATTATAAATGAATGATATGAATTAGGTGAATTAGTTAATTCAACAATTTGTAAATACGTAAAATGATCAAATGATTTTGAATTAATTATATATATATATATATATATATATATATATATATATATATATATATATATATATATATATATATATATATATATATATATATATATATATATATATATATATAACTGGCTATGTCGAAATCGGTTGAGTCACCATTCCGATTTTGATAAAGGTGAACGGCAAGACCCAACAATGACATTAAATTAAAGAGAATGTCGGTAAAAAATGTTTTAGTTACTATAACTCTTTGCATTTTAAACATATAAAATATCATTGGGATGTACACCTGAAGTAACACAAAATGGCGATAGAGTTGTTCGTGATCAAGATGTTTATGCACAAAATGTAATTAAACAGGTATTCTGTACGTACAATTCATCGGCGGTTATTCGGAAGGGCAAATAAATGGAAATAAAAACCACCAAAATGACTTTATAATCTCATTTATCAAACGGTAGCACAGTAACTATAAGTATTCCAGTATTACTTTGAAAAGGATAATAGTTTTTTCAGCTCTGATAAAATGGGTCAATTAATGGAAATAATAAAAAAAAAAACAACAAACAAACACAAATGCTTTTCCACTTTAGGTAACTGTTGTAAGAATTGTCCTTACTTGTTATGGCTTTAAATGTTCAATATTGTTATCGAAGCATCGAAAATGGAATCTTTAACAGTTAGCCTTGTATTCAAATTTTCATATCCCTTATGTTTAAAACTGGATTTTATTAAAGGTAGTGCGGTAACTGTAACTGATTCAATAATGATTGTACGAAATACAACAATGTTTGAGACAACGATGAAACTATTTATTATTTGAAATAGTAAACAAATGGAAATAAAAATGCCAGTGAATGTCACGATTTTACTTTCCAAAAATATATAACAATTATAACAGTATAACAAGATTCGAAACAGGTTTTTAGCAAATGGTATGGGCGATTGTGTTCAGGAATACAGTTAGAGTACATAGTTGCCACAGTTTCAAATGGGGTTCCATGCGGTCACCACTTAGTTACGATTTTGAATATAGCTATTTTAATGATGAATAGAAAGGAAATGATCATCAACACATTAAAACAATTCATCATTTCTTATTTTATTGCGTAAAATACAAAAATAGTAACTAGAAAAGCGTCATAATTTTAAAATCAGATAAGGCAACACATTAATTATGATTACATTCAAACTTCTCTATAAAGGCTCTTCAATGTGACATACAAAAGTAGCTTTTAAAGACATTTGACGTTTATAAAGAGTATTTTTCATTGCAAAAAAGGTTATTCAATATTATATTGGACCGACCTTTATAGGTAGGTGGATTTTAATGGAATTTAGTCTGTATTTCAGCCAATGATTTGAGAGAGTACAATTATGTTTCTCGTAAATAAAATGGAATACAAAATTAAAACTTATTTAATATCAGTCCGAGTGGCTTCCGAAAATCGTGTCCTTAACAACTGATTTAATTTAATTTAAAAGGATTTTCAGCTAATGGAAACGTTCACATATTCAAATGGAGAGCATCTTTCTTCTTATTGAAGGCACATGCAAGGTCCGGTCAAGAACCGAAATCAAGTTTACCCAGTTCTCAAGTATAATTTTTATTTCAGGAGTCTGTGTATATAGTTCTTATTAAAAGTTAAATTTTGTTATCATTTATAATTAAACATTTTTGGCCAAATTCACCATTCTCCCTTTAAAGGTTTATTTTTTATATTTCTAATATTTCTTAAATGGACAATCATTTTCATTATTTGTAATTGAATGCGGTAGTGGATGTCTAGTTGTAGTATAGATTATGTATGTTTTCATTTTTAAAAAGTTAGTTGAGCTTGAGTAATGGTTCAATTTGGTGACTTTAGGCCCAGAACTATTACCACTGGTCCATCAAAGGACATACGATTTG
Organism: Atrina japonica; assembly: GCA_030159075.1. Taxonomy (NCBI): domain Eukaryota; kingdom Metazoa; phylum Mollusca; class Bivalvia; order Pterioida; family Pinnidae; genus Atrina; species Atrina japonica. The sequence goes on along the minus strand of BROG01000452.1, from coordinate 258,713 downwards.
GTTGGGAGTACTATTGGTTGATGGAGTAAAAACAGTTTTGCTCTAAGACAAAGTGATGAAGCGGAGATAAAGTACGAAATTGTATTGTCAATGAGATTTGCTGTAGTCAGAAAACAGAATTATAATTACACAAGGAAACAGAACTTGTTAATCTGTCTCTAGCTGGTACCACTTACTCAATAGAGATAAACATGTCGATTCTCGGGGACCGATATTAATTTAACAGATTTTCTATAAAATATCATTGCTGATGCAGATTTGTTCAAGCGTTGTCTCAACTAGATAACATAACACTGTCTAAATAACCATACATTTGATTAATGTATAATTATATGTGGCTAGATATTCTTAATATTTTGGTCTAAAATATGTGTATCCAATTGGTGCGTTTGTTTTAAAACGTTTCATATTTATTTTGTTTTTCAGAATTCCAGGCGTAATAGAGTAGGTAGCCAAAGCGGCGCCAAGAACAACCGTCTAGGAAGAGTGCTAAATGGCCGAACTAATGTCAGGAACAAAAATAACAAAGCACCGGAATTCCCCGTAATTCATATGGATATCGATAGTTTAAAACCAATTCCCGCATTTGAGGTTCCTTCAAGGAATGGAAAGAAAAAAATTGCTAGACCAAACAATCGTGGACCATCACAGGGAATCAGAAGAAACACTCAACTACGTGACCGGAACACACAAACACGTGACCAGAACACTCAGCCACATGAACGGACCACTCAGCCACGTGAACGGAACACTGAACCACGTGACCGGAACATTGGACTGAGAAGGGTTATAACACAACCTACAGTGACACAGTCACCGATTCGAAACAATAATCGTCAAATTGATCAACGTTCTAATCAGAACACAGTTTCCCAACAAGATACACAACGCATTACAGACCAAAAAGTGGCTCAGTTACTGGACTTACTTATCAAAGATCAGTTATCAAATCGGAATGCAAACGGAAACGGACAGGCATTAAACAAAGTCAATAACGGACCCCAGAACAACATTAATGCCGGTATCAGAATGAGACCCGTGATCAATAACAATACGCCGCAACAAAATAATATCAACAATAACATAGTGCTGCAGCCACAGAATATCAATACAAACAGCAACAACAGGATGGTGCAACCATTCGTGAACAGCAATTCAAATGTACAGTTAAACAATTTCAATAGCAGAGTGCAGCAACCGAACAATTTAAATAATAATGTTATGGTACCGCAAAGTCGCAATACAAACAATGGTTTCCTGCAACCGAATAACAATAACAATGGAATGGTGCAATTAGGAAATATCAATGCTAATGTTAATAATAACAGAATGGTGCAACAATTGCAACCTGTACAATTCAATAATAACAATATGGCGCAACCAAATCTAATTAATAACAATCGCATGGTACAGCCAAATATAAACCAAAACACTGGCATGATTCAACCCATGAATGGTAATAATAATTTCCAAAATAGCCGCATGATACAACCGAACAATGTAAATAATAACTTCCAAAATAATAATGGTATGGTGCGACCAAATAATATAAACAATTTCCAAAATAATGGAATGGTGCAACCAAACATTGGGAATAATAACGGATTATTGCAACCATCAAATAGCATACAGATGGGCATACCGCAACCGAACATGGTGATGCAGTCGAACAGACCAACCTTAAATGGATTCATGCAACCAAATCCGGTCAATAGCAACTTAATGATGCAACAAAATAATGCAAACACTAACGGCTTCTTGCCATCAACAAATAACAACAACAATGGGCTTATCCAACAGAATGTGAATAACAGGATGCCACCGCCATTACCAATACTGAATACGAATGTCCAGAAAGGCATGATGCAACCACAAAACAATGGAGTACAACCACAGAACATCATTAACACGAATGGGATGATGCCTCAAATAAATACAAATAATAATTTTGTGCAACCTGTTAACAACATAATGAGGAAGCAACCAAATACACAAAATAATGGCCTCATGCTTCCAGGTATTGGCAACATCATGATTCGCCCCGCCAGCCCTCCTGTGCAAGATAACAACCAGAATAATAAGAACGGTGTAATACAGGAACCTTTAAATGTCGGTAAAAGCAACATAGTGCAACAGCCACAGGCAAGAGTCAATTTTAACATGATGCCACAACCGTTGAATACAAATGTGAATCCTATGCAGCCACAACAATTTAAAAACAACATTGTTTCCGCTAACAATCAGATGTTTAATGGTCAGAGTAACGGATTGCTCAACCCCTCTATTCCGTTCCCACAACAAGCACCAAATATAGTTACAAGTCCAACCAATCTGATTGGTGGAGGCAGTAGATTACCATTAATGTTACCTAATGGTGCGGCGAATGGTAATACTAACCTAAATAGAAACAATGGCATTGCTGGTATTTCAAAACCGGTATCTGGCTTGGTACAAAATGCAAATAACAACAAGAATGAAAACACAGGGCTGTTGAAACGTACCCCACAAATTCAAGTTCCAAGTGTTAGTCGTAACAACGCACCAAATGTACAATCGGCAATGGATACGCAGCAAAGTAGATTACCAAATGCACGAATTTTCAATAACTTGGCGCAACGTATGGTTCCAGGTATTTCCCAGCAAATGGGCTCTCCTCGTCAGTCATCAGTTATTACTAAAACAGAACAACCTATAAAGAAAACACAACCATTCACATTTATGAAGCCGATGGCAGCCAATAACACGGATATTAGGAATGTTTTCAACACAAACGCAGCACAGAGACTTCCGCTTGTACAGAACCAGACTGACTCAAAGCCACAGACAACAACGATTCATTTGACAATTAAACGAAAAAAGGTTATTCCCTCCGAACACGTTTCTAAAAGTACAATACAATCACAGATTTTCAATGCAATCTCCTCGGCTAGAAAGACAAATTTCCAGAACAAAAATAATGGAACACTCGTTCATCCACAAATGCTAATGCGAAATGGACCTGTTTTCCAAATGCCACATTTCATTAGACCAACGACTCCAAGTATTATTCAAAATTTAAACACAAATAAATTGTTGTCTGCTTCCTCATCATCGTCATCGTCTTCATCTTCACACATATTATCAAGCGCCGTAAAGGCACCAATAGTTAATAACGCCGTACAAACAAATCAAGTTCAAAGTTCCAACGCGAAACGTATTCTAGTTGCTGCTGCAAACGCTAATAGCCTCCTAGATTCTATACAACAACCCGCCCCGAAAGATTTGACTGGTGGGAATCTGGAAATGGTATCCAGAAATGCTGGAAGTATGAAATCTAGTGTAGCGGCTGCACAACAGTCTCCTTTCTCTAGGATGAGCTCTCCAAATATTCCAACAGTAAAACGAACAAATACTCAACTTACAAATTCACCTCTACAGATCATAGGTGGTAATGGTCATTTCGTTCTTGGCTCGATTGCCAAATCTTCCTCTGATCCTAAACGATTGTCATTATCCTTTAATCTGAAGAATGCAGATGGGCAACATAAAACAATTCAAATTGTAAACACTAATAGCGCCGAACCTCCAAAAACCACTGTTCGACCTATAAACACAACTCTAAGTTTCGATAATAAGACTTTACCTTTTAATGTTACTACATCGAAGAAAAACGGAAAGATGAGTATTACACTTATGTCGAAACACACGGGAGGAAGGCCCATAGTGATAGAGGCGCCGGGAAATGTGGTTCTCTCTCATGTCAAGGGACCTAGCGGCCAGTCTCAATTCATCATCAAACAAGCAACATCTACGACGACATCCGCTTCCACCACAATGGTTACGGAGGAAGTGGAGGTAGAAGCAGAGGATATTATAACGACGACTCCCATGACGACCTCGACAACATTCGGGTCATCAACGAGCTCTAGTACTGGCACGAACACAGCACCCGCGTGAAACCGGACTATTTATTTATGAGTGTATTCTACATACATAGACCAATGGTGCGCGAATGTAACGTTAATGATTTGTAGATAAATGGTGAGCACCAGCGTGTCCCCGGTGATTAAAGACAATAATAAGTATATATAAACAAAGTTATCCGTCGAAAAAGGAAGATGGCCGGTGCAGCGGGTTTTCAAGAAATAACTCGTTTGCTATGGAAATGGAAAAGAATGCGATGAAAGAGTGAAAATGACAGGTATTCATAGAGGACGATATGTCTCGCTTCTGAAGTATCGGGCTTATATAAGGAATTGATCGAACCAAATGATTGGTGACAAAGATGATCAGTTTTTTTCAATTTCGAATATTTATTATTGTTTTCAGAAAGCGATTGTCCATTTTCCTCAGACATTGATACAGACAATGTCGCACGATGTGTATATTTTTGAGACGTGTATCAGAAATGATTTGACTTCAGAAACGGCTCCGTTTCAGATATGCACTATATTTAGATACGGTACAAATAGTCATTAGTACTAAGCACATATTAACTCTATAATCAATTTGTTGCACTGGATTTTGAAATCCATTAAAATGATATATATTCCTATTTATCACCTGTTGCAACTACGCCAAGATATTTAATTTTATCGCTAACTGTTTATTAATGCACAATTTAGTCAGACAAGGATAAACAGCAAGTCTGAACATTCGCAACAATTGTTGGTTCTACGGACTTTCGTACTTCTGAATATTCAACCCGTTTTAACCGTTTCGTTTAATTGTATACTGCTGTAGAGTGTTGTGCAGCAAAAAATTGTTTTAGTTCACCTGACGTTTTGTAGAACCAGGTCATACATGATGTGTTTACGAACAATATTAATGATTTTGTGCATTTATTTATTTATTTCTGAATATTAGACAGATACAAACGTCTAAATTATTTTTAAAATATTGCTTTAATTTTTACATGGTGAATGTATCGAAAGACATGTTTATTTATTGCATGAATACCATGCACACACACACACACACACACATGTATATATATATATATATATATATATATATATATATATATATATATATATATATATATATATATATATATATATATATATATATATATATATATATATATATATATCATCATCAAACACTTGTTAAACTTGAATTTTTCCAGACGTATCATGAATATTTATTGCATTGCATTCGCAAATCCAAAATAAATATATTTATCATATATTAATGGAAGAAAACAAATATATATATATATATATATATATATATATATATATATATATATATATATATATATATATATATATATATATATATATATATATATATATATATATATATATATATATATATATACAGTAAAACCTGCCACCCAAGGGACCAGACAATACTGACCTTTATGTGCAGGTGGCCCTTATACACAGGTTCAATTTAGTTAAAGTATGCAGTCAAGGGACTTTTCAAAACTGGCCTTTATAGACAGGTGATCCTTATATAGAGGTGGCCACTATAGCAGGTTTTACTGTATATATATATAAATATATATATATATATATATATATATATATATATATATATATATATATATATATATATATATATATATATATATATATATATATATATATATAAATTCATGATCTTTTCGATTATACGTCTTTCAGAAATTTTAAACTCTAATTTAAGTTACATTTACTTTAGTAATCGCTTGAAGATGTACTGTTAAGAATTTATCAAATAAGTACTGTAATTGATGCGTGATGTTTCACTTACGTTTTGATGTTGACATGGAGTTTTGTTAAGTAATAAGAAAGGAGATTAAAATTGTTGATTTAACCAGACAATGTCATTGTATGTGTATTCTTGCAATAAGATTCAGTTTCACATATAAAATAATTAGGACGATACGATGACAACAACACTTTTATATTTTTGTCTGATATTGTCTTCAATGATACTGCATGTTTAGTCCTTTTTAAAGACACATATCTTGGGAGTCATCTGTCTTTAGCATTTAATGAATAGTTTAACATTTTTGTACATGTAATGCTTAAATTTTTTTATATCATTTTATAACTAAATGCCTTTAATTTATTTTAGTCATAACAATTGACAAAAGACATACAAACCCTCTAAAAAACAAAGCAATATTTTCAAATTCCCTCTTTTGTAAGTTAAATTATTCAATTTGAATTTGACTGAGGGCTAGCAGGGGTAACATTGGTTGACAAGGGACGCTTACTCTCCCATGGAATCTGATTTCACCTCTAGATTTTAATAGGTTCTGTTATGCCAAATTTTCACTTGATTTCAATATTGCCCATTTCAATTAATACAATGGTATTTGTGATTCATATGCTGTGCCCGTTTATTCGCCCATATGAAGCAAACTTCTCTTAGAAGCTTTTTGTCCAACGTTCATTAGCTTTGTATATTGTCTCTTTGAACTTAAATATTTTGGCATCTATGATCTTTATATCCAAGTCCATTCATTTTTTTTTCTACCATTAGGAACTGATGACGATAGCACAATTCTATATTGTACGGGAGACGATATCGATTCCAAGGGGCAAATCCGTATATACATTACAGATATTTGTTGTTAGGAACTTATTACTGCTTTATATTTTTCAGATAAGTCTAATACATAGAGCTATTTCTAAGAAATAAATGTCTGTAGTGTTTTCGAAAGTAAATAATGTGGATGAATATCCGATAATTACGTATGTTCATACCTGCATGGTCAATTGTACTGAATGATTTATGACGTGGAAAATTTTGGGAATGTAGATTTTTTATACATTTGTCTGTATTTCTGCATAGAAAATAATGTCTGCTCATTATAAACAATAATATTACGACCGCTTCATACATCAAATGGTTTATAGAACGTAATAGTCGCCATGCCATTTTTATGACAGTATTTAGACAGAGCTAGACAAAAGTCCTTAATCAACACTTTTTATATGTTATACAGATACATTCTTTCAAGTAAGTGATGGAGGCGCGTTTTATATTCACCGTCCGGTAAACTTGTCATACGTACGTCGCCTTGTCGTAAATTTAAAGGGGAATTAGCTGCATTTTGTTTTTTCAAAAAAAAAAAAGAGTTTCTTTTTTTACTTCTTCGATTGATTGACAGCAACAAAAAGAGATATACACAGGCAGAAATATTCTTGAATTCCTGTAAATTTTGTGAAAATTTCATGAGAAACCCAAGTTTAGAACTGTTTCACTTGCAATTGATAAACTCAGCCTTACTATTTGTATATGAATACCACACTGAACCTGACCTTATTTTCACACTCTACATAAGAATATCAGATATTTATGCCTCTGTATGGATCTTATTTGTTATTATACCTGATACATAAGTAGTAAAAGCCGAAATCGCCGAATTAGGATATTGGGGTATACACAGCTAATGCCACTTTTAAAAAACCAAATATATAACGGTATATATATATATATATATATATATATATATATATATATATATATATATATATATATATGTGTGTGTGTGTGTGTGTGTGCGTGTGTGTGTGTGTGTGTGTGTGTGTATTTGTGTCTGTATGTGTTCGTGCATGTGTATCTGCGCGTGCGTATTTGTGCGTGTGTGTGTCGATTATGCTGGTCTGATGTATTATTAAAAGTGGTTTACGTTAATACAATATATATTAGGGAACTAATCAATGTATAAAGTTGTCATGTACACAAACAACAAAAAACACGTACTTTGAACATATTTCAATATTCATTATGTAATTAATATATACCTTCATAAGGAGACGACAAGGGAGCTATGACACGTGATTTATTACTTGCTATTATTTATGTTCCAGCATAAGGGAGATGACACAGACTGTAACCATTGAATTGGTTGAGAAGGTACAATATAATATTATCTGTAGCATATAATGTGCTATGCTGGACACAATGTGACTCAAATGTATCTCATTATGTAGAGAAATAAAACTGATATAACTGAAAAGAAAAAAACATTTACTTATTTCAAAGCTGAGAAGCTAATATCTTTCTATCTACTGTAGATAACTTTTATTTTGCGTGAAATTTAATTTTGCATCAATCCGCGAGACACCTGGAATGCGAGTTCAAATTCATCGCGTAATTTTATATTTAAACAGACATGCATGTTGCTTCTACAGCGTACCTGGCCTCTCCCATTCTTTTATCCATCTATGTCTTTGTTTTTATTTTCTTCCGATTTCAGAGAATGCATTTGAGGACGGTGATTTACTCTGTTGCTTTTCTGCAGAGTCCATGCGGAATTGTAGATCTAATCGTAAGGCCGTTCTGCAGTGAAAGTCGATGCGCATACCCGGATATTTGAGATTGACTCCAATTGCATAACGACTTTGCTACTAGATCTTCCAACACGTGGGAAGGGGCTTCTGTGGCCGAGTGGTTTAGAGCATTGCGCTTTAAATCACGAGGCCTCTCACCTCTGGTTCGAATCCCGCTAGGGTAATTTCGAAGTAAGTGGGAAAGATTGCCAGTTTTCTTGCGGAAGGTCGGTGGTCTTTACCCGGGTAAGCGGGTTTTCTCCTCCACCAATAAAAACGGGATGCCATCATATGACCGAAAGATTGTTGAGTATGGCGTAAAACAAAAAAATAAACAATCAATCCAACACATGGACTTTTCAAATAAAAAAAAAAACAAAAAAAAAAAAAAACCAAAAGAAAAAACAAAGTAAATCATTGCCCACGGTCACGGTCACTGACATTATAAATCAACTATCTATATATAAATAGTATATTGTAAAATATAAAGTGAAAAATAAAACAACGCAAACATCGAAGGAACATAAAACAATGCAAACATCGAAGGAACTTAAAACAATGCAAACATCGAAGGAACATAAAACAATATAAACATCGAAGAGACATAACTCACTAAAAAAACTGGCAATTGCACTCGTAATACAATTAGCAAGTTATATTCGTAGAGGTCGCGAATTTAAATGTTTTTTCTAGTTTATAAACGCGAATTCAAGTATTCGCAAAAAGGCAAAGGAAGATAACGTCGCGAAATGTGGTATACCCCAAATAAAAGTAATCTACAGTATCTATCTACCTATCACTTTATATATACTTTCTATCTATCTATCTATCTATCTATCTATCTATCTATCTATCTATCTATCTATCTATCTATCTATCTATCTATCTGTCTGTCTGTCTGTCTGTCTGTCTGTCTGTCTGTCTGTCTATCTATCTAGCTATCTAGCTATCTAGCTATCTATCTATCTATCTATCTATCTATCTATCTTGCCATGTATATATATTTAGGTATGACAAAGGATACTTAGGTATTCGATCTGACAAACATTCAACATAATTATGTCACCCGAGTCGGCTATTGTTTTATTACATGACTATTTAATAATTCCCAAACATAAAACAATCTCATTTAAAATGCAATTCTAACTCCTGCACAGAATGATTTTCAAAATCTTTAGGCTGTACTTTTTCATGAATGACTAAGAGCGAGAGTTAAATGAGAGCCGGTTTTTCATTGGGTTATGCATTTGATTCATCCAGTCATATACGCGTAAACAGATCGGAAAAGAGGGCGACATAACAATTCACTGTCGAGTAAATGAAAGTAGCGCTTCTTCGACTTATATTCGGACTTATCAAAACAAATTGTCATAATAACAACCAATCAGCGGAAGGAAAGTCCACGAGTCATATAATAAAATTAATGATCTTAATGGTGATATTTTATTGAGAAAAATGTGAATAAAGTTTCTTTTATTGTTTTTTTATTTTTATTTTTTTGCAAGTGGTACGAAATCCACAGACCTCTCTGAAATGATCCTATGTGTTTTGCACAAGCAAGAGTTAAATATACTCATTAGTGGATCTATCATACAGGAAAAATCGTACAAATACAATAATAGAACATATATCTATGCTCAGTCAGTTCAACCTAAAATTTCCTGCAATCAGACATCTGTCTATTCCGAATATCCCCATATTTCAATTTGCAGTAATATAATGATAGATAAAACCTTGAAAGTTTGTCTATTTTCTTCATTTCTATGAATAGACATATAAAGGTTTACTTTTATCATGTATCGGCGTGATTGACGAGGTGGTTTGACATAGAAACCCCAATATGTCCGATGAAACAGTCTTTGTAACAGAAATGAAATGACTTTAGTCGACAGGACAGCAATAGTGTAATATGTTTATGATTTATCTCTCAAGTTGTGATCTTACGTAGTCAAATGTCTATTTTGTATGATATGTTATCTGCTAAAGAGGTGTGACGGGTTCGGTTCTTTAACGATACAACATGTGAAGTCGTAGATAATTTAACACAAAGCAGGTTATATTTGCTACTATTACCCTTGATGCGTCCAAATGAATACTGTAAACGTGGATATTTCCGCGTGTTATTAATTACGCGATTTTCTTTTGAAAATCATACCTCACGTCTGACAAGTTTCTTGTCGAAACTCGGATTCTGATTGACTGAAAAACTCTTGACAACTATGTGGCAATATCGATACCTGTCATTAGCCTTATACCACACACTTTATACCAGTCAAAATGGCGCCCTAATCCTCTGCTTCACGGCTGTGAATCGAAAATTATAATTAATAAGAATAAAAAAGCACATATTTATCGTTTTGTTACCGGTAATTCAAAAGTTGATATGATGTTGCGGGTTTGGTATTCACCATGCCGCTTGTATATAGCAAAACATAGATATACATGTATATTGTTGAACGTTGATTACAGTCCGTTTTCTTTCTTTTTGTCCTGCCACCATGTAAGTTCAATTTCATTTCAACATTGTCTCTTAATTACGTTTTCAAGTATTTGTAACTTGGATTATGTGTATATTATCATGTGAAAAATCATGAAGTTTGGCCGAGTTCCGAAGTTCTCTGAACTCTGATTTCTGGAGTTGGATTTAGCGAGTAGCATACTGCAGTCTACATTACAGTGTACTGGAAACTAAATGTAGGCTTGCTAGGGATTCCCTGGAGTTATTTACCTTTTGTTAATGTGTCATAAGCTGTTAGACCCGTGAGCTACTGCAGTTTTATACATAAATAACGTTCATTTTACCAAAATACATTGTGCAGGATGACACGTTTCCTGGATGAGGATAAACATTTTCGCAAATAGGCCCCTACATAGAGTAAAAGAAGTAATGTATAAAATCACCAGAATTCCACTCCCATGGGTTGAACTATAAAAAATGATAAATTTAAGAATCAATTCACT
>BROG01000452.1:167500-242500 GCA_030159075.1 Atrina japonica | reverse complement strand
ATATATATATATATATATAGATATATATATTGGGACAGTATGTATTGAATAGATTTAACATTTATAACGTAGTTTTCAATTTTAAGATTCCGTGTAAAATATGACGAAACAGTACAATTACTGATTAGCAATCAGGCGATTCTTCGCTTTAGCGGTGGAGTTAAAATTAAAATGATGATACACCTACATCTAAACTACCCTGAGAGGCTATGGTAGTAACTCATATTACCAGAAATTGTGCATATATTTGGTAAAATGTAGCATTGATACAAGTAAATTAAACATTTGGAACACAATGCATATAACTTCAGGGGCGACTTTCATATGGACAGCATTGTCAATTTTGTCATCGCAGATGATTTTTTTTCAGTACGTCACAAGACAGAATAATTATTTTCAATTTTTTTACGGACATATTTTTTTTCAGGTTTTTGCTTTTATGATCAAAATTGTAGTATACCGTAGTGGCAGATCAAGACATGTTCAGATGTTTAACATAAATATATTATAACTCAAAACTTTGGTTATTGTGCATTAGATTAATTACTACGTATCTTTTAATGGGTTTATCAGCACCAAGAAATGAAATTAAGCCTCCAACTGTTAATATTTCACCTTGATTATACATCTCAAAAGAAGATTATCTGAGAAAACTTAATGCATATGAAATAAATGTTAGGGAATTATTTTTATTAAAGGTTATTTTTTACTTGCAGACACTAAAGTGTAGCATCTCTATTTGTCAAAAATATTCCATTGTCAAACCAATTAACTCTGAAAAGAAATAGAAATTCAGCAGACATAAGCTGAATGCTCCATTGTTTTTTAATGTGTACAGATACATATTGTTTTTGATAGGAATGCATATATGCTACAAAGTTGAAAAAAGTCACGAAAAAAGTTGGAAATTCCAAGAAAAATGTTGGAAAATCCATTAGTTAAGGAAAACATATGAAATTACAAAAAAAAAAAAAAATAATGATAATAATAATAATAATAATAATAATAATAATAATAATAATAATAATAAAATTAATAAAAAGTAAGAAAAAAAAGTTACAAAACATAAGATTAAACCATTATAAATTACAGATTCAAAGACAAAAATTACAAAATAAACTGTCATAAGAATGTTTTTTTATCACTAGGTTTGTATATGAGTAAAAATGGACACGCTGATGAATTTTGTACCTAGTCATAAGTATCCCAAGTATATCATCCAATTGGTTTAAATACAAATATACTCTGCCGTATGTTCAACAATTTTTATTGCAAAATTGTAATATACCCATGTGTTATGGTACCATTTACCTCTGACGATTTAAATATTATAAACATAATACCAATATAACTGATAAAGTTTACAGAACCAATTAATATTTATCTAATAAAATTATCAATTTTTCTTTTGAAAGTATAATTAATTGCAACAAGTTCCTAGCCGCACCTCACCACTAAAAATAAATTTGCATGTTATTTGACTTACTGATAATCTGTGTGTATTTATTAGTAGACTTCCATTCAAATTATATTAACATATAGGTTTATCAATTATATAATTATAATTATAATTATAATTATATCCAAATTGGTGAAAAGTCCCTTTTAACTAAAAACGCAGAGGAAAATAAAGTTTGATATTCATCCGTCTTATTTATTTTGATATACCGATATTCGTTTTATTGGCAGTTTAGATATATACGAAATGTTCGAATTCAATTTTGCATAGGTTTCAGAAACAAACAAGAGTTAATAAATCGCTTCGAAAATTAATTAAACTGCTAAAAATGTATTTTCACGAAACATTTTTGCAGGCAAAATGTAATCAAATATTAAATCTCAAGAATAATCTTCAAACATATAATTATTAGATCTAGTTCTTCCCTGGCTTAATAATCAGTGCATCGTGCTCTACCTACGAAGTATCCTTCTATCATCACAAGTTCAGGCTGCGTGGAACTGCAACTGATTTTCAGATATTTTTTTCCAGTTAATAATTGTCATTTTTTATTTATAGTTTAACAATGTTACCTTTCTGATGATCGTTTAGAAATAGAAGCTGTGTTTTTCAACATTTCATAGAACAGCGAATGACACATTGGCTGATTCAGGAAGTTTACAACTTGAAAAGGAGGGTGCAGGGTTACATAGTTCTGATAGATAACATATATAATGTATATAGTATTAATTTGCTAAAAGTTTCACATAACAAATTTACATTATATTACCCTGAAACACGCGCTCCTGGGAATAAAATACTTATTATTATAAATCATTAGCAAAACTCGGTCATGGAATGGTTGAGAGCCGCCACGTTTCGGGGTGACTACACTTCATGTCTCCATGGTGATCATCATATCTCCCTCACGTGCGTTATATCTCCCTCGCGTGCGTCATATTTAAACATAAAATAATAAAACAAATCCTATTGCCTTCCTACAACCAGACCAATAAATGTATATTATTACCTAGGAGCATGTCCCCCCATTTGTAACCTTGTTAATATGTCTATCGGAGTTATCGTTCCTAGTAGTACAGATTAAAATCAACAACAACGATAACAGACAAACGGACACGCTTTCTTTCAATCACTACATTGTTTTATTTACACAGAGAGAGAGAGAGAGAGAGAGAGAGAGAGAGAGAGAGAGAGAGAGAGAGAGAGAGAGAGAGAGAGAGAGAGAGAGAGAGAGAGAGAGAGAGAGAGAGAGAGAGAGAGAGAGAGAGAGATGATGATTCCATGTTTCGTCTCCGATGTATGCGACCAAAGCTATATAATCAAGATATGCAGTCACCTCGTTTGTAACTTTCGTATATCGGGCAGAATACATGAATATTTTGTCTGAAAATGGTTTATTTATAGGAATGGAGCAAGCCCAATAAACAACACAGTCACCAATCATTAGCATATACACATGTTTAAATACCGCATGCAAGCAAACCAATTGACTTTTAATCAAACTAGAAGTTGAGATCACATTTTGGCTAAACTTCTTACATTAAAAAAGAAACCAATGATATTGGGAACAAAGCCCTTGCGTAAACCGTTTTTGACACTATGATGAACTTTTTATCACGAAGAATATAAACACGTTTTCATTATATTATTTCCTTGTCTATAGTATATATATATATATATATATATATATATATATATATATATATATATATATATATATATATATATATATATATATATATATATATATATATATATATATATAATTGTTGAACTCTACCTGATGATTTAAAAAAGGTCTTCGGCATGTGGATTGTGTACAAACCACTTAACGTTATGTTTGAAATCCGTCACTTAGATGTGACTAAGTAGAGCAGAGTAATTGCAAATAGTATCATCCATATTTCTTATATAATACTGAGGTCTTGTTAGTTGGTAGGTGACAATGGCGTCACAATTTGATTTCTTTTTTCCATTGAAAGGTTTCTCTCGACAGTTGTGCAGGACAGATCCAGATCCACTAGCATCCAGTGGCAATTTCGGAACCCTTCGCTACAATTGGCCATACAAATCATCACGAACCTAAATTTACTTCCTTGAATTAATATCCCTTTCAACAGACACAGTTTCACGGGTCTCTTTATGAGAAATACACCCCAAAGTCATACCGATGATGAATCTGGATATTGTTGTCAATTCTCACACTCTTTTTTTATCGTCCAGTTCGATGTTTATTTTCTATCTCTCCAGTTCATTGCATCTTTTTAAAACCTTTGACCTATTGACCCGGATGCATTCAACATTGTCACTGTCTTTCGAACAGTAAATCTCACTCCACGTAAATGTTATATTGTCTGTTGTTAAGTTAGTGTGCAGCCATTTTGTTAAGTTTCGATACGGCGTTATACAGTTATATTGCCTTAGTGACCCACTGAATTAAGAGACTACATGTCTTATGTGACCTTAATTTGTGACTCCCAACGGATATTAATAGATATGTTTTAACCTGAATAAAGAGACCACCTGTCATATGTGACCCTTTTTTGCTTCTTCCCGCGGATGGTCTCTTAAAACAGGTTTGACTGTACATAACATACGAAAATCCCTTCCAGATAAGTCATATCTAAAGAATATGTTCAAATGTTTGTAACCATGGTAATTATATAATATTATATATATGTTTTTAATTCAAAGTTAGTTTTCATTAGTAAAAAATCACAAATTTATATAATCAAAAAATTCTTATATTTCATCATAAAAATGTAGTACAGATGTTTGTAATAGGGTCACGAGATTCCTCCATGGATGTCAGTATCGATTGATTAACCCATATACCTTTTTAACCTTAGATAATTAGTCGGCATAATTGATAATAAATATACGTCTCTATTAATCCTTATAATTCACCATAAAAATGTAGTATAGATGTTTACACTCTTCTACAAATAGGATCAATATTATAAACATAATACCAAAGTTATAATGCTCAAGACGATATCGTTTCTGTCAATTAGACTTCAAGAAATTTTCACCAGAAATGTTATTACCAACTGATTAACCCATATACCTTTTAGGCCTGATATATATAGGTTGCCCAATAAATAATAAAAATTCTTATATATGGAAATTTCAAATTGACTTGTGCATCGCTATATATATCGAATTTTAAAAAGGCAAATGTTACGTGGCAGAGGCGAGTGGACGGGGGGGTTACTAACTCTTCGATGACACTAGATGACATATAGATTTCCGACATGTAATTGACTGTCAACAAGTTACCATATCCAATTGATACACGAATCCACACTATTCAGACCATTTCAAGAACAAAACAAACCGGTCTGATAACCGAGGTGGTAACTTATAGTACATTTATTAGGGCATTTTGTGAGACTGTATATTTGTGCTCTCTCTGTCTGTCTGTCTGTCTGTCTGTCTCTCTCTCTCTCTCTCTCTGTCTGTCTGTCTGTCTGTCTGTCTGTCTGTCTGTCTCTCTCTCTCTCTCTCTCTCTCTCTCTCTCTCTCTCTCTCTCTCTCTCTCTCTCTCTCTCTCTCTCTCTCTCTCTCTCTCTCTCTCTCTCTCTCTCTCTCTCTCTCTCTCTCTGTATGTTTGTGATCCAGACATTATAAATAACATACATAAGAGGAATTTGGAGGTCACTTAAAATACAAGCTGTCAATAGTATGCAGTAATGAATTGCATTCATAAATCAAACATCGAGTAGCAAAAATAAACATTGTATAATATGGTATACACAACAGCTTAAACGTGGAATCTTGAACGACATTTTATATGTACTGAAAATATATAGATTGTCATTGACTGTCAATATCTGACATTATAATACTCGGAAACTTGTACTTAAAGTACTACTCACAATTTGCGCTGTGAAGCGTTTCGATATCTCTAGAAATAATCATTTACATTAAATATTAGAAGGACTACAATGTCGAGAAAGACAATATAGATTCATATGAATAACTACAGTACCTACCCTTTTGGTTAACAGTTGTTTATTATTTATAAGAGATCACCAAAGCGGGTTGGACACTGCAAATACATTCCATTCAGTACATCTAACCTTAGTACTTTTAAATCAATATAATAGATGCAAAAATTCATTCCTTTTCTGAATATAAAAAAAAGTATCAGATACCCAATTATAAATCAATAGAATGTCCATCACATAGATACATATCCGGTAAAAATGGACAAACTCGGACCTCTGGAAAAAAGTGGTGGGATCAGGTGCCATGGAGGAGTACGCATCCCCTGTCGACCGGTCACAACCGCTGTGAGTCCAATGAAATACGTGAGGAGTAAAACACGGTTTTTGATATCCCTGTGTCAATAATTTGTCAGTGAGTAGTTTACCTCTGTATATGAAATCTTCTTATGTTTCTCAGGGTTATCAGATGATTTGGAAAATAATACTCCATATACGGGTGACTGAGGGATATTGCTAGTTAAATGTGGAAAATTTACGATGGGAAAGCCGAAATCGTCGCGTTTGTCGTATAGCTTAGTTGCTAATTTCCCGTCTGTGTTTATATTTAAAAAATGTCTAAGTATGTGCGTGTGTGCTTGATTCTGTTGTATCTTTAATTTCTAGTTCGCTGGGGTATATCGCATTGACCTATGTCAAAACGTCGTCGATATATCTTAATGTCAAATTGAAGGACACTGCTAACCTTTTCTTCTTTTGATTCAGCAGTTTCTTAATGAAGTCTGCTTCGTATGAATAAAGGAACAGGTCGGCCAATAAAGGGGCACAATTGGATCACATAGGAATACCGACAGTGTGTTGAAAGACCACGTCTCCGAACATTACAAATATATTGTCTATTAGAAATCCCAGCATGTCTTTATATCAACTTCGGTGTATTTATGTGTAGAATCAGAGTGGTGTTTGACAGAATAAGTATCCTGATAGCCAATCAATAGAAACACTATTTAAATTTTTGGGTACCACCTTTAGTGAAAAAAGAGTTGTCTATGATGCTAAAAAGTCTTTCTTTTAATTTCTTATGTGGAATAGTTGCGTAACGAGTAGAGAAGTCATATGTTTTGATACTGTGAATTCGAGAAAAAATGTGTACTTCAAATTTTCCAAAAGCTGTTTAGAATATTTTAGTATCCACATCTGACTTACACCGCTTCTGGAATAAGCAACTGCACAGTATTGTTGAAGTTTATCCTTAACGGCTGTCAATCTCTTCGTAAGGAGTAAAGATAAAGGTTTGGTAGAACATTTGCTGGCTCCTGCTATGTATCTTTGCTTATACAGGGTTTTATGAAGTTTAGGTGTCCAATATAAATATGGTAGCTCAATATCGGTATCCGTTGTAGGTATATCAAATGTGCGTAATACGGACATGTGATTTTGAAGGATCTCGTCCTTTCAAAGTGAGCTAAATGTGTATGTAGGATAACCAGAATTCGTATAAAACCCAAGTTCTTCTAATTAACAATTATTGTAATGTTCCTTACACATAAAAACTATATTATTCGAGGCTATGTCTCCTGGTACCGGTACATATTGGTCATGTAATCTATCCAGTTCATTCACTACTTCTGGATCACTAAATACAGAGGGATAACGTGTTTTCATAGTCCCTTTAAGTTTTCGAATACGATATTTTATCAACCATCGTGAAATAATATATATACTAAACGAAATTGACAATGTCACCTCACAAAACATATTTTAGATGTTATTTATTTACAAACAATCAATAGGCCCGAAATCGTCAGGTCGACCCTTATTGGGGTTATTTCCCCGTTTAAGCAGCTTTCATATGTATTGGACAGTTTTATCCTGTTATCTTGAGAAGTATAATAGATAGAGAGAAAATGAAAAAAGCAAAAATGTACAGCATGCAACGATCTACAAAAAGTCCCAAAGGGACGACATTGCCGGGTCGACCCTCATGGCAGTTATTTCTTTCTTCTTTTTTTTGTACATTTCTGATGTTTTGGACAGTTTGGTCTTATTATCTTGTAAAGTATATTACATAGAGATAAAATGAAAGAGGCAAAATGTTAAGAACGCAAATATCTACAAAAAAGGCAAACGTCCGAAATGTTCAGGCTTCTCCCTTATGAGAGTTATTTTCCCTTTAAGTGAATTATTGATAAATTGGATTGTTTTTTAAACATTATCTTGAAATGTATGAGAGATAAAGTAAAAGTGAAAGAAGCAGAAATGCCCACGGGGGCAGGTATTGTCATATCAGTGCTTATGGGAGTGTTTTTTGTATTGCGAACATTACATGCACAGGCATTGACGATATTGGATAATCCAATATAACATCTGATTTCATCAATTGATTGTTCGTCTTCCTCCAATATTCATTTTATTTTTATTTCATACTGTGGACATTATTGCAGATAATAGCACACCCGTTCCTATGCGTTTATATCGATGCTGTTGAAAATTACGTAAGAATCTAAGAGGTCAGAGTTCCTTACAGATAGCAGCAGAGCTTCGGACCCGCGCTGACCAGAAGTGATATACATGTATATACTATTCCGCCATTGATGCAGTAAAACCACAATATGAAAAATGCTAAGTACTAAAACAAGAACACGTGTGATCTATATGACCATGGTAATTAGCGACCTGGATGATTACTTTTTACACAGGAGTCATTAGTTTTCTGTCATTGACAACGGATCCCTGTGGTACACAGTTCGTGGTACAAAAGTAGTCAATCATTGCTTAGCTGTACATATGCGATCATATAGGTCGATATGAAAGATTGCACGGATTCATTCCTAGCGTCTGTAAATCTTAATTGTTTACACCTATTGTATCGTTCTAGTAATCGCGGACGCATGTTTGTTGGCTTATTTATAAGTACGGCGACTTATTCGATTGATGAAGTCTTTTGTTTTTGTCTCTTTATTTCATCATTCGGGCTCCATATAGAAATGGATTTTTTAAAATGGAAACTGTTATACATGTCAGTGAACAGTGTGTTATATTTCCTATTTTATATATGTCAGTGTACCGTGTGTTATATTTCGTATTGTATAAATGTCAGTGGCTGGTGGTATATATCATATTTTATATATGTCAGTGTCCCTTGTGTCATATTTCGTATTTTAAATATGTCAGTGTACAGTGTGTCATATATTTCGTATTTTATATATGTCAGTGTACTGTGTGTCATATTTCATATATTATATATATACCAGTGTACCGTGCGTTATATTTCGTATCATCTATATACCGGTGTATCGTGTGTCATATTTCGTATTTTATCTATGTCAGTGTACCATGTTTCATATTTTGCATTTTATATATGTCATTGTATCTTGTGTTATGTTTTGTACCTAATAAATACCAGTGTATCGTGTGTCATATTTCGTATTTTACATAGGTCAGTGTACCATGTGTCATATTTCGTATTTGATATATGTCAGTGTACCGTGCGTTATATTTCGTATTTTATATATACCGGTGTACCGTGTGTCATATTTCGTATTTTATATATGGCAGTGTACCATGTGTCATATTTCGTATTTGATATATGTCAGTGTACCATGTGTCATATTTCGTATTTGATATATGTCAGTGTACCATGTGTCATATTTCGTATTTGATATATGACAGTGTACCATGTGTCATATTTCGTATTTGATATATGTCAGTGTACCGTGTGTTATGTTTTGTATTTAATAGATACCAGTGTACCGTGTGTCATATTTCGATTTTTTATATACCAGTGTACCTTGTGTCATATTTCGATTTTTTAAATATTTTTTTGTATGTGTAATTCTAAGTCTTTTTACCACAGTGTTATAAAGAATTTGAAATGATAATAGCGTTAGTTGAAAGTACGACAAAAAAGTACGAGTTGATATTCGAAATTCCAAGTCCATTAGAATATGTCAAATTAGATATAAAGAGGATCTAATTATGAAAAACATGTGAATACCAAACAAAGATGAAACAGGTTTTCAGAAGTAGTTATCGTTTCTTGTTAACAAGCCACACCCGTTGAAAATATTTCATGACATTCGAGTACGGTAAATTGTTTAGAACATATAAGAGGACTTTCACATACATATCTTTTATATGTTTTCTTCAATTTTCAATATCATTTGTTAACCTGTGATTGATTGAAGACTTACGGCATGCCTAGATCCTTCGTTAGATAATACAATAAAACTTGATTTAGCGACAACCTGGTTTAAAGACCACCTAAACAAAAATAAATGTTTTTTGCTGTCCATAATAGTACCATTTGTGTTCAAATCAACCTCCCTATAAAAACCACCTCCCTACAAAGACTGGTTTTGTTGTTTCCTTAATGGGTTTTATATACAAGTTTCACTGCAATTCACATTGTTTCTATACACTTAATGTAAATCCTTATGGTTATTTCCATATAAAATCATTCATTTAGATTTAACCTGACTTACTTATACAAAACAAGAGTATAGCCAAAAGTCAACGTTTTGGCCATATTATGATCTGCATTGCGAATAACATATCTAACATTATGTAATAGTAATTACATGTTCTGTTTCTTTTCTTTTGGAACCGTTCATGTCTACTGCGACTTTGGACTTTGGCACACACTGTGAAGGTTACATTACTTATGCAAATCTTATATGTGACACTTCCCTTCTGCAACTTCTATAAACATGGACGTTTTCATTTTATAAGACGAATATCATATACCAAGTGTTGCCCTTGATGACAGAAAGACATGTATTGATACTACAATAAATTCCGCAATTACGAAATTAGTGAAATAACCCAAGTGGTGACATAGCTTAAGAGATTTTGACAGGGAAGAGCGAATTTGATTTAACAATATAAAAAACCTCAGATATCCAATTATCTGGGGTGTCCAGGATATAAATTCGAATCTAGTAAAATAGGACTAGAAATGAAAAGGTGGGATCAGGTGTCATGGAGGAGTAAGCATCCCCTGTTAGATCGGTCATACACTTATACCAACCGTGAGTCCACATAAAATAGTGAATCTAATGGCAATCTTATTTCGTAGATTTCGTAAACTGAAGTCAATATCCATTTAAGTATATAAAACAGAAAACTAGGATTTCTTTTATATTTCTTTTACTGTAATATATTTATCTATTTATATTGATGATAATGTTGGCATTAGCATACATTTCCAATACACAAATACAAACTAATAAAGAGGCCGTGACACCTATATATTATGATATAGCCACTACCTCTCATGTTTATTCCCAATCAAGGTAACACTGGAGTTTCTGACAGATGCTTTATATAGACACCGCTTTAGTACCGCAATTGCTAGTGTTTTTGAAGTGGCTTGAGCCGTTGAAGGTTTCGTTTTATATATGACCCGCCAGAAGTTTTAAAGTAGGGGTAGATATATAAAATGATGAACCGGACAGTACTATACATACATGTGCTCACGTTTGTTGTTTTGGTGAACATCGTAGCAGGAGCCCTCCAGGTGAGTTAATTGTGAATGGAAAAATTAATAAGGAATGATGAAGTGTGTAGACGCATGCTGTGCTTTCTATTATATATCATTATTGTATTTGTATTTATTATTCATTACTCTTCCTCTGTCCCACCTCTTTCTTCCACTCTTTTTTCTGTTTCTCATATTTCTATCTTCTTCTCCTTTTTCTTCTTCTTCTTCTTCATCATCTTCTTCTTCTTCTTCTTCTTTAGTACTCTTCCTTCTTCTTGCACTGCTTCATCATCCTCTTCATTTTGGTTTTACATTAATTATCGTCTTCATAGAAATTATATTAATAATCATAACTGATGATTTTACTGTTAATTATTATACTAATTAGTTATTATTATTATTATTATTATTATTATTATTATTATTATTATTATTATTATTATTATTATCATTATTATTATTATTATTATTATTTTTTTTTATTTCTAATTTTTAATTTCTACCAAGGTTTACTTTGGTAAACATTTTGCCATATTTTTTGCCATTTACTGATACTCGATATATCATTTCAATATTATTATATCATATATTATTCATATATACATGTACATTTCTCAATTTAGAATTTATTGATTTAATATATTTAAATTTTATATCTTCCATCCATGTAATAAGTCCTTACTTTCATGTATAAGCGATAACTTTACTGGTGATTCAATCAAGGGGATGTTAAACATCCTCATGTATATCCATCTTCTTTGTGCATATTTGATCGCTTGCGGTGGTCTAGTGATACAACATTCGATTCGCAAGCAGAAGGTTCCGGGTTCGACTTACGATGCAGCACCATACCAAATGCTTTTTTAAATGGTAGTAACCGTTGTTCCTTCGCCAAATACTCGTTATACGAATTGCAAGACATGCTGTTTGGGATGGAATTTGAAGCCGAGTTCCTTACCACGCGTTCCATTAAATAGATATCACTGAGTTGGTATCTGAACATTTCATCTAAGGATGGTGACTTCATAATATATGTAAATATTATTGACAGGGTGTAAAACAACAGACATACAAAACAAAACAAACTTTTGCTCATTGGCACTGCCTCACAAGAAACATTTCATAAGCATATTCCAATATTAAACAGGTAAATATGACATTCAACATATCATAGTGTTAATCATCAGATATAGTAGAAGACAGTATTCAAATATTAGATTTTTCAGCAGTGATTTCGTTAAATAATTATCAATCAACATTCTTGATAATAGTGGAAATAACGCGAACCTTGAATTCCATAGTGAATGATTGAGGTTATCCACAATGACATATGTATACATAAATTCCCACATCATAACTGTTTGACTCGAGGTGTGAATCTTTGATTTACTTATTATTTAAGAAACATGTACAGAAAAATACATTTATATATTTATAACTACAGTGAAACATGTATACAAAGATCTCCTTTGGAACATAACAGAAGCAGTCTTAACAGGGAGGTGGTCTTTATATACAGGCTAATTTTACACAAATTGTACTATCGGAGACAGCAGAAAACGGTATTTGTGATCAGGTGGCCTTTAAAACTATATTGATAATAATAATATTGGAATGTTGCAGATAATTACAGATGGTACATGTTCAATATATTTCATGTAAAATGTTTGTCATGTTGACCAAATTAGATTTTTTATATAGTGAATTATTTGATATATATTTTTGTATTGCTGACTGCAACTCAGAAAATGGTCAAATTAAAAAACAGAATACCTTTTTCCTTTACTATCTTTTTTTTCCTTATGCGAACACTGTACCACACATTTCTACCTCGGAATAACAATTTAATTTGGAGAGTTATACACAATTTGATATTGGTTGATGTGACCAGTTTTCTCTGTGCGTATATGTTAAGATTATATGAAAGAACAGCTGCAATTCACACACACACACACATACACACACACATGCACGCACACACACACACACACACACTATATATATATATATATATATATATATATATATATATATATATATATATATATATATATATATATATATATATATATATATATATATATATATATATATATATATATATATATACAATGCAGACTTCTAGCAAACATATAAATATATTGGTGTTATCTAATCTCAACATTCGTACATTATCTAATCACTGGGGATCGGAATCTATATTCTCCTTTCTGCCGCGTTCACCAAATTGTTCCAAATAGGTAAAATACTTGCGCAGAAATAAGTGCACAACACATATTGCTTATACATACATTTAGCCTGCATTTTCAATTATTATTCACATCCAAACATACTTTATTATATATATGTATATATACACATTCCTCAGTCGGGGTAAAATTTTCATCTCCGTAACTACCTCCATTCCATATTGTGCATTAATATACACTCCTTCACTTGGAAAGTCATAATATAACAGCAAGGTTTTCTAGGAATGTAACATTACCATTTTTCGTCGATAAATGGTTCCACAATCACATTAGTGTCATGGTTACACCATTTCATCACATTCTGTCAGAAAATATACTATGAATGTCACGTGGTTCGTCACTGTGTTTTATGTGTCTATGTGTTTAGTTATACGAACGTATAGTTTATGTGATTTAACGCAGTTGTTGAGGATAATCTGTCTACACAGTGACGTCACAAACACTTGTAATTTGATTCGTTATAGTTGCAAATATAACTTGAAAGAGAGCGGCGTCCGTGAGCAAGTGTTTAGAAGATCGCCCTTTTGACCTTGAATACTATCACTTTCGATCAGCGCAGGTTCGAGCCCCGCTGGAGCCTTAACTGACTTTTGCTAGAAAGTTCGGGCTAACTTGCAGCAGGCCCGTATTTCTGTCCCAGGTACATTGTAACTGGATTCTCGTATCCACCATTAATCACTGGCCTCTAGGATATGACTGAAAAAATATGGGGTGTAGCGTAAAATATGCAAAATAAAAAAAAGTAAAAAGATAAACTCTTAGAACTATCAAACATAATTATCTTTTTAATTGTATCATTATAATGGACTATTTTTGCTAAAATAAAATAACAATTATAAACTGTGTAAGGATTAATTAACATGAAACCTAAGTGTTAACTCTAACTAACGTATAAACATATCTTTTAAACTTTAATCAAACTATTTGATAATACCTTATGAAGCAAAAGGAGCATGTATTAAAATTAAACGTTGGGGTTCTAATTTAAAATAGAAACTATAGTAAAACTCTTGAGGAGTAATTTTAAGTAACCACAGTAATTAGTTCAAATCAAATATTATATTATATATAATTTCACGGAAGACTTAATTTTCATGACATTTGAATAACCTTTGTTTTTTATTTAAAGATTCGAATTAGACGGCGAGTCCAATTAAACGTGGGGATTGATCCATTTGTAATACAGCCCTTCAATCTAAGTAAACGCAATTATTATCATCATTAAACCAACAAAGTGACATGCATTGGATATGCGGGTAAAGAAAACTCTGTAGCTATACAAAGATAACGCGGGGATAGTAATTAATCGTATGATAATAAATCGCTGAAACTTTAATACCGTAAACGAAGTGTAGTTATTACTAAATGGACTCATTGGAATTTGTTTATACGTACGTATAACTATATTGATTGATTTTACTTCTGACTTGTAAAAATCATATAGTTTTTTTACAGTGATATGTGTATAAGAGATATTCACCTTTATGCAGTCAATGAATATTGATTTCGTAAATATGTTTTTACAGAGGGTGTCGGTTTCGGGATATGCACTATGTTTGGGGTGATTGGGTGATGTGTTGATCAGATTGGAAGTGATTTAAAACACATCGTGTAGTTAGTTCGAATTTAATCTAATACATAACTGGTATTTTTTCGTTTTCCGACATGATTTTCTAAGTACAACGTAAATGAAGTTTCTATATCATATAGATGATTAATGTTTGCTATAAACATCAACACAAATAAATAATAAGCGTAACTGAGAAACACACCACGGTCAATCTTACGCGAGAAACAGGTCAAGATAGATATATCTCAGTATAATCAAATATGTAAAAAATGTTTATTTCACATGATGTTGATACATTGTGTTTACTGTTGACTCCTTTTTTCGTCGGAAATATTTCTATAAATAGTATAAGCGTAAAGGTACTTTTTTTTAAATAAACGCCAAAACAAATACTCAAGGCGAATGTTACTGTCAACAAGAATTAATCAGTAGATATAGAATGTGAAATAGATGTAGGAAATCGAAACAAAATGGTATTATACCTGGTCAGATGTATGTGTGTGTGTGTTGCATAAAATATATATATATGTATTTACATACCGACTGTAATTTCCTTCATTACAGTTATACAGAATGACCTAATTTTTGTATCAATAACACCAGTGGCTCATCACGTGATCTAAGTGTTAACCGCTGGCTGGCGTAGGAATAACTAAATATCTAAGAAACCCTTTCCATGACCATGTTACGGCAGCGATTGGTCGGACAAGTATTATCTGAACATATGGATGAATCAATAAATAATAAAATAACACACATTAATTCCATATTTTTATTCAAAGATATTAATTACCACAAAACAAACAAAAATCACTGAAAGAAATCGAAATAGTAGTACACTGTACATGCCCATATCATAGGCCTATTGGGATAGATCTAATTCATGTTATGAAAAGAAACACAGGCCACAGAATAAAAATTTGCTTCGTAGTTACGTTGCTTGTAAGTAAGTCGAAAAGGGAGTCAGGTCTGGTGCAATTTTGTCCTGCATCTCTGATAACTAGCTTGCTTTTTCGTCGCCATATAGGCTCTTCCTGTCAGAAACAATTCATTACTCGCATCGCGTGAAATCGACTCTCAGTACACTTCAAATCCAATTAATTGCGAGGCTAATTACCAGGCCCATCTTGTTTTTCACAATCTGTAATGTTAATGCCGAACATGAGTAGTGTTCATAGGTTTCTCAGTAAATTGACGGGATACTGTATATGATCAGCTGGTAAAAACTGATGTCTGAATTGACATATGGATCTATTATAATTTATAGGCCTACACGGATTTTCCATAACGAACGTGTCGATAATTATCTTTTCAACATAACTGTAAAGGTTTGTTATTTCACAACATAATCTGCATTTGTCTTGTTTCAATTGATCTGAAGGATTTGCTAGTGGGCTAGAATATATACTGAAATAGGTCTACTCACGAAACCGTCAACCCTTCACAGTCCAAGGCATTTCTCAGCTGATTCAGCGATTGGTGAAATATCAAATAGAATGGACGTCATGGACGAATATTAACAATCACACTCAAACTTTCTGTGGTTTATTCTACTGATAAAATATCAGAATTCAAACTAAAATTTGTTGTAAACAACGATCATCTGTTATTATCCAAATCGCACATGGTAGGCATATCAGCCATTTGTACACGGCAAATTCGGGCAATTCTCTTCTGACACATTTAACCCGCCACTACTAAATGGTCGAATATTAAAAATCGCGAACTAAATCTGAGAATAAGTGGTCAAAATTGTCCATGTCACTAGTTTCTTTCAAAATGAAATTAAAAAAATAATTAAACCTTAATTTCATTAGTATTTGCGATCAGAAAAGAGAACTACTTCTCATGTCAAAACAGCTGTTGAGCCATAACGTCATATGAAAACACCCCCGCAAAGTCAATGTTCTGGAATGAATTTAGTATCCAGTGGACTACAGTTTCACTGAAAAATGGTAATGAATATAAATATTATAATATTACAATATTGTTTTTCATTTTTTGAACATCATCGGGGTATAAAAGCAATTGCCCATAGAAAAAAATCACTTCGTGCTTTTATACCCCGATGATGTTCAAAAATGAAAAACAATCCTTAAATGAAACCCAGATAAAAATGAACGTTTGTGCGTGTATTTTGTATAAAAAATAAATGCCCTTTCAAAAAATGGAAAACAGAGGAACAATTGTTGATATTGTTTTAAAGCAATGTAGTTAATTAACAATCTTCAAGTAATGTCAAATAATATACATTTAAGTGAAAATAACGAATATAACGTAATTAGTTTATTAAGTACGTTCTGCCTATAAAATACTAACTTTTCGATAAAATCTATTGTAAACGCTTTGTCCTGTTTTTGATAAAACTTTATCTATAGAGCTTAAACCAAATTACATGTCATTTAACAATTTAATTTCCCCAAAACATAGTTGGTTGACATGAAATATCAATCCACAATGACATCGGATACAACATCTTGATTTTGAAGATGCTCGGTATTATCCAGTATTTAGACATTGTATGTCACTTAACATCCCTTACAGAACTAAAAATATCTACTGTAAGATTGTAAGCAAATTAATATTGATTATTATGATATTATAGACCTATTGACAGGTAGAATAAATTCAGTTACTTAGAATTTACCTTTCCTCAAGTGTTTGACATTTGACTTTCCATGTGGTATTTTTTATTCAATTTTGACGTCATAATCACACATTTGGACGGGTCTTTTATTCGCGAAGTCATAAAATAAAAGCCTGTCGAAAGGTGTCGTGTTGAAATTTTTGTGAAAGGTCAATTATTTAAAGGGGCATTAGCTGTATATTTTTATATTATTTTTAGCTCTTATTGTGTAATATTAACTTACTGGTTGTGTATGCTGTCGTTGCTGTATATGTTATATTGTGTTGTTGTGTAATGTTAACCTAAATTATGTTTTATTGTTGTATAATGTTAATTTATGTCATACTTTATCGTTGTATAATGTTAACTTATGTTATATTTTATCGTTGTATAATGTTAACTTATGTTATATTTTCTCGTTGTATAATGTCAACTAATGGTATGATTTGCTGTTTATGTTATTGTGTTGTGCTGTATAATATCAATTTATGTTCTTGTGTTATGCTGTATAATGTTACCAAACGTTCTAACGTCATTGTGTTTCGTTGTGTAATGTTAATTTGCGTTCTTGTGTTATGCTGTATAATGTTAACGTCATTGTGCTTCGTTGTGTTATGTTAATTTGCGTTCTTGTGTTATGATGTATGATGTTAACTAACGTCATTGTGCTTCGTTGTGTAATGTTAAATGTTTACTTAACTTATTGTGTTATGCTGTAAAATGTTAACGTACGTTCTTGTGTTACTTTGTGTAATATTTATGTACGCATGTTATGTTGTTAATTGTTAACTTATATTACGTTGCTATACTGTATAATGGTAACTTACGTTCTTGTATTTTATATTGGTAACGTTATTGAGATTCGATGTGTAATGTTGACTATTGTATTATACTGTGAAATGTTTACCTGCGTTATTTCGTTTCGTTGTAAAATGATAACTTACATTACTGTGTTATGCTGCATAATGTTGACTAACTTCATTGTGTATTGTTTACTTACGTTATTATGTTATGTTGTAAAATGCTGAGTGTTAATGTGTTTTGTTGTAAAATGATGATTTATGTTATTGTGCTATGGCGTATAATGATGACTTACGTGATTGTGTTATGCTGTAAAATGTCAACTTATGTTAATCTGTTTTTCCTTGTAAAATGATGGTTTATGCTATTGTGTTATGGTGTATAATGATAACTTACGTCATTGTGTTATGGCGTATAATGATGACTTACGTCATTGTGTTATGCTGTAAAATGTCAACTTATGTTAATCTGTTTTTCCTTGTAAAATGATGGCTAATGCTATTGTGTTATGGTGTATAATGATAACTTACGTTATTGTGATATATTATAAAATATCAGCTTACGTTATTGTGTTATGTTGTAAAATGTTAAGTTTTTGATTTTGAGTTATGCTGTTTAATGTTAACTAGTCTATTTTTTTCTATGAATACTTATGATAAAAAACGGATTTTGTTAAATCAAAGCAAATCTGAAACTATTTTATTATTATTTGTTTCTGTATTGCGTGCCGTAACACAAAAGATATTGATTAAATAGGTACATGTATTATATAATAGAGGCAAATGACTCCCGTTGGAATTGCGTGCTGAAATATGTCACATATCTGGATGTGTTAAGTAAACATCAAAGAACAGAACACAAGTTGGGTGGCACGCTGACATCTTAATCTTAAATTTTAAATCACCATCACCACAACATGCTCATTCTGATTGTAGACAATAGTTTTTCGGTAGAAATTGGCTTTTCAATAAGTTGTTCCTGAGTTTCTGTCGGACATAATACACAGTAGGAGAGATTTGTTTCACGTCTGCATACTTTAGCTGCTGAAACGCCTGGTTCGAGATTACTTGACGTTGTTATCAACCTTTAACGTACAAAATACAGGGAGAAGGTTTATGTATCGAAAAAGCAAGGTCTGTAAACAATAAAAAAAATCAAATCACTATTGAAAACTTGTGATACTGTACTGTAATTCATCACGTAAAAAAAAACTTGAAAATAGAAAAGAACATCTCGCATTTAAAATTTCAGCTATCTTAACACTTACACTACAGTATAATGACAAAACGTCGTCCATGTTGGAAACTGGCCGCGAGTTTGTATCAAACAGACAGTCAGAGTGCCATCCACATGTTTAGGTTTATGATGGTCTAGAAAGCAATTGTTGACGATGGGGATATTTCAAAATTGATAAAATTTTATGAAAACTTCAGGTAATTGAAACCTGCAATATACATGCGAATATAAAACATTGACTCGTGACAATATGAAACGAGCTACAATCTATGGAATACGTATCATAAACGGATAATTGAATTTGCAACTCTGACTAGTGATACAGCAGTGTTATAAAAAAATCATATCTCCATACAACAGTTCGTAAATTAGAGCAAAAGGCTGTAAATGTAGGCGGAATAATAAACAAGCAAAAGTATTACATATCAGACGTATTAATGTCAAATTTTATAGCCTACTTTTTCCCAGGATAGAGATAGAATGATATGCGACATGCTTGTGTATTGAGCAGCGGAGCGTGTCGATGTGATTTAATTGCAAATCAATATGCGTTAATGGTTACCATGTATGCTAAAAAGTTCATTATTCAAATAAGAGACGTACATTTGGCTGTATACCTGTATGTTGTTCATTAATTCATACCTGTACATACTGGCATTCATATACACATGTAGTTGAAAACCGGTAATTTAGTGTTATTTCATTCAGTTTTTGGTTTTAGGTATTGGATAGTCGCCCTTTACGTATGCAAGTGCTCATATTTCTAGTTTCAATTTATTTTATTTTGTGCGAATGTCTTTGACTGAATGCTATTTTTATTTTTGTCCATTGTATCATATTCTACTGTTCTTAAGGTGTTGTTTCTATGTTTTTTATTTTATTTCAATATATTTGTTCTGTTTTTTTTTCTTTTGTATTTCGGTATAATTTTATTTGAATCTCTGTTTCTTCTTTATGTATTTTATCCATACATCTCTTTATTAACTCTTAATCGTTTTTTTATCATCATCATCGTCTTCGTCGCCATCGTCGTCATCGTAACCATCATCATCATCATCATCATCATCATCATCATCATCATCATCATCATCATCATCATCATCATCATCATCATCATCATCATCATCATCATCATCATCATAATTTCTTTCATCTTTTCCTTCTTCTTTTTCTTCTTCATCTTCTTCTTTTTGTTAGAACAACAACAATAATAATAATAATAATAATAAATAATATAATAATAATAATAATAATAATAATATAATAATAATAATAATAATAATAATAAAAATAATAATAAGAACAACAATAATAATAATAATAATAATAATAATAATAATAATAATAATAATAATAGTAATATTAATAATAATAATAATAATAATAATAATAATAATAATAATAATAATAATAATAATAATAATAATAATAATAATAATAATAATGATAATAATAATAATAATAATTATGATAATAAAAATAATAATAGTAATAATAATAATAATAAAAACAAAATTGGCCCGTCTGAAAGTTATTTAAAAGCTTCCGTTTTAATTCAAGTATGTTCACTAATTTTATTCAGTTTTGAGATATACAGACCATTGACGAAATTTTACAATATCCTATATATTTTACTAAATAATGTATATTTAGATACTTTCCCCTGCATGTCCGAACGGGAATAAATTCACCAATGCACGTTTTTATCTGTAATGTATTTTGACTTGGTTTGACAGGCTTGTTTAATGATTGTTCATAGCTGACTGGCACTATCAAATTATTTTTGTTTCTGTACATGCTTGTGTGCAGAGTGAACAATACACCGTATTTCCTTTTTTATCAGAAAAGTTAATTACGATATTTAGTGTAATACAAAAGCAAATATGTTACGTACGCTTGCGTTAAAGTTTACGTGTACATATAGATTTATTACCACAGGTCAAACCCAAAGTCATAAAAACGTCGCACTATGATAGTTTGTCTTATGGGATATGTCCAACTTTCGGTGTGTGTGATATACTGGAATGTAAAACGATTTTTATGGATTGTTGATGGATAATCGTTACTTCATTTTGCTGATTTGACAAGAAATGAGATCAAGATAGCAATCGATATAAGATTTATAGATTCTGAAATATTTACGTTAATTTGTTCTGCGAGACAGTATGCTGAGAAGTTGGTATATATGAAACATTGAATAATAAGAGGGGATAATGTGATAGAAGGAATGTGCATTTACTGATGACTTGTTACCTACGCCTCGAGTCCGAGGTACAAAGCCGTTTAGATTTCAGGATACACCGTTAAATAATCAGTTTATTAGGAAATATGTCTGTATATATGTGTGTGTGCGTGTGTGTGTGTAATCATATTACAGTTGGGTTTGTCCATAATTTATCTCA
Organism: Atrina japonica; assembly: GCA_030159075.1. Lineage (NCBI taxonomy): Eukaryota > Metazoa > Mollusca > Bivalvia > Pterioida > Pinnidae > Atrina > Atrina japonica. Next base: position 220,728 of record BROG01000452.1, on the reverse strand, counting down.
TTCATTTTTTAGATATAATACACGAAAAAATTTGTACATTCATAGGCAAAATTCCATTTACGTCACAATTGATGTTCGGTAACTTTGATAAACGTGTTGTGTCATCTTTTTTATTACAAACTAAATCGATTCTTACTTCTTTTTTAATTCAAAGTTGAATGAAACAGATGGCGATGTAAATATTTAAAACATAATATGTAATATTTATGTGGCACCACGAAGACAAAATTAGTTATTATTATTATATACTATTTTATACTATATCCACAAGCACTAAATTGGTAAAATTTACTGTTTAGCTCAGGCAGAATTCAGAACTTTCCTTTGCATCAAAACTTGAAACTTCTTCAGGACAAGATAATGGATTTACAAGTTAAATGGTGTTTTGCCTGTAATATAGCGTTAGGAGACAAAATGTAGATAAAATAACGTTATTTGTAATGTACAGCATATGTTACATAATAATTCATAATTTTTTCACTGCATTCCTTAGTAAAAATTAATATCAACAAAGGTTTAACCCGTCGTCTTTGGTTATGGTTCTCTAGTATATATAAAAAATCTCAGCTACCAAAGTATAAATCAATAGAATATCCAGGACATAGATACAAATCCGGTAAAACTGGATAAACACGGATCTCTGGAAACCAAGAGGTGGGATCAATTCCGAAAAAATAATCGATGTAATTCAAAATAAGAAAACATTTAAATATGAATACATTAATGTTATTGAATTTTGATATTTCCCAGGAAAATATGTGTACATGAATTATGGTTCGGTAATCTCGGTACAGCTTCTAATCGGGAACGTGTTTGTATCTAAATGTTTCAAATTTGCAAGATAACAAATGCAATTTAGTCAACATAGAACTTAAAATGTAGAGGAACAGGAATAGTATAGTAACATCAAATTGTTCTTAAGGTGTCAGTTCTATAAAAAGGTCAAGTATGATGTCAGGCAAGGTATACTTCTTATATTTTCTGAAAGACAAGTGTGTTCACTGTACATACATTAGGTATTTATGAACCAAATATCAAACGGGAAACATATACTGACGTTCAAAGTTGTCAATTCCTTATGAAAAAATATATATCTATTATTTAAGCTGGAATGATATGTCAGATGTAAAACATATTGCTGTTTAATCATTCCTGTACAATAACCATTATGATAGCTTAATTATATCAAATATGAGTATTTCACTAAAAAAAAAATATTTTATGATATTTCGATGACAATAACTTTTTTTGGAATTAACCATGAGTGGCTTAAAACTCAAATCTGATTAATACGATGGCTACCTTCAGTAATTTATTTCTGATAAATAAATAGATAGATAAATATACATACATATACATGTATATGTATGTATACATGTACATATATACGTGTTTTTGTTTGTACGTATTTGTTCATGAGGTGGAACAATTTTATTTAATAATCATCATTATCTTGACCAGTAAAGTTCCAAATTTTCTAAAGATTTCTAATATTTTGAGAGAGAAATATGTACATGCATTGGTATATATCCTGGTCAATATGTCAATTTCTTCTATAAGAAGATTTGAATATATCATATCAGACCAATGTCCAAATTGTACTGGCAATTAAATCATTAATAACATCTAGATGGTTCGAATCCAACAGGAGATAACCATTGTAACCAGATTCTTCCTTCCTTTCCATTCTTACCTTCTTCCTATCTCTAAGTACCAATAAATATTCGAATCCATTTGAATACGACAACTTGGAAATAATAACGTTTTCAAGATGAGGAACAATTGCAAATCCCAAACGAGTTGAGACCATATGCCCGGAAGTCATAAGAAACTGATTACAGATAATATTCCTGGTATCTCATTCTTGCAGAAACAGTAATAATTTTTTTTGTTCTCTCACAATGTAGATCAAGTGGAGAATTCATTATGTTCTATGGTTTAGAAAATGTATTTGTTAACAATAGCGCCATATATATTAGTCAGTCTGGAAAACTGTTCTTAATATAGAATGCATTAATATTACAGATTATAAACTTCATTATACACAACTATAAGCGTAATGACACATTATATTTGTCATGGAAATAATTGTCAGGAATGTGTTTCATTTATACATAAAAGCTGTTTCAACACAAGTTGTTTGTATTCGTATGCATTGTCGATAATTATCACATTACTTATATGTTCTCTTTATGTACCATGGGTTCGGATCAATGAATAATAATAATAATAATAATAATAATAATAATAATAATAATAATAATAATAATAATAATAATAATAATAATAATAATAATAATAATAATAATAATAATAATAATAATAATAATAATAATAATAATGATGATAATAATAATAATAACTCGCATATGTTGTTTAATTATTAAAATAAACAAATGGCACAACGTCAGACTAATTATCTAGTTATGCGATATATTGATGGATGTACCCACCCACCTAAATATTAATTTATCTGTTTGTTTGTTCCTTTTATCTATCTATGTATCTATCTATCTATCTATCTATCTATCTATCTATCTATCTATCTATCTATCTATCTATCTATCTATCTATCTATCTATCTATCTATCTATCTATCTTTCTATCTATCTTTCTATCTATCTATATCTATCTATCTATCTATCTATCTATCTATCTATCTATCTATCTATCTATCTATCGATCGATCTATCTATCAATCTATCTATCTATCTATCTATCTATCTATCTATCTATCTATCTATCTATCTATCGATCTATCTATCTATCTATCTATCTATCTATCTATCTATCTATCTATCTATCTATCTATCTATCTATCTATCTATCTATCTATCTATCTATCGGTCGGTCTGTCTGTTTGTTTGTCGGTCTGACTGTCCATATATGAACACATTACATCACAAATTACACAGTACAGACACCTTACAAAAAAGCACACTTGCCATATTCTCTGTTATCAGAAACGATAGAAATTCAGGAAATGAGTTATTATACTAATGTTTTAAATTTGAATTTTGAATGGTGTTTTGCGCCGAACTAAACATGTTTTAGTTATATGGTGGCGGTCATGTTTTAATGATGGAGGAGATAACCTGGTTACATTGTACCAGGTTTGAGACCACCGACCTTTATTCCAAAATGCAGCTGAGGTTACAGCGGGGCTAGAATCTACGTTAACAAGCGAGATACTTCAGGACCTTGATGTCTTAACCATTCGGCCGCGGTGGTTCCTATTAAATTAAAAAACTGACGCAGTTAATCAGGATTTCAAGTTGTCAACTCTCACTTTTGTTCTGTGTAGATATAGCGTATGCCTCCTCCATAAAGTATATGGATTTACGTTATATTTGTAAATCACTGATTAAAAGTAATATGAAGTACTGTCTTTTAAGTCGATAATTTACCATATTTTATGGCCGTTATTAAGAATATATATGCATTTTCGTCTGAAATTGGGATTCGACTCACGGTGGGTTTTCGGCCAATCAGCAGGGGATAAACACTACTCAATTACATCTAAACTCAAATACAATTAATCTTTATCTCCGTCTTTTCACACTACCAATCGTGTTTTAATTTAAATAAAGACATAATTACAGTTCCCCTATTAGTCCTCTTAGATCTGAATAAGTATTGCAAATTGATAATATTTATCGTTTTCGAATGCATATTTTTATCTATTTCAGAAAAATGGACATGGCAACCTAATAAACAAACGAAATGCAAAGTCACGTGGAAATAATATGAATCCAAATTTTATCCCCAAGGGTACTGCTAATGGTATTGTTATAATGGATGGTCGAAGAAAAAATTCCCGTGGGCAGTTCTCAGCTCGTTTCCAAAATGGTGCTGCATTTGGGGCCGTAACTGGGAAGAGCAGATCAAGTGCCGGAATTCTAAATCAAAAGCAGGGTCAAGCACTAACTAATTCTGTGAGTAACACATTGAACCGAATCATGGATAATAGACCGGGCGGTGAAATGGTTGCTCAAATGGGAAGGCAAATGCTTGGAAAATCAGGACTACGGAAACCATCATCTTCCGACGTTTCGAAATTCCCATTCCATAAAGTACGGTCTAGAAAGAACAACATGTCTAACCTATTAAATAATTTAAAAAGAGGCCGGGGAAGCAAACAAAATACATTTCCTGGGAAAAGTTCAAGAAGGAATGTTCAGACACAATCTAGACGCCGTGGCAATCTGGGAAATGTAGAAAAAGCTAACAATGCAGATCTAGGAAATTTAAAGAGACAACAGTATATAAAGGAGCTACTTAAACGCCGACGCCAAAACAGCGCGCAAAACAGAAAACGAGGAATCCGATATATAAAAGGAGGAAATAATAAAAGACATAACAATATTAAAGTTTTGCCTAGGAATCATGGTAGGGTAAGAGGCGGTTCTATCTCAGGGAGTAAAAGTGGTGGTACTGGGGGCCAAAAAAGGGGTGGAAAAATTAGTGGAAGAAAAATCGGTAGGAGGCGAGGTATTGGAGGTGGTGAAGGTCGCAGAAAAGAAAGTGGAATAGGTGGCAGAGGGAGAGTGACTAGTGGAGGTGCTTCTGGTGGAAAAGGAAATCTTGGTGGAAACATTGGGGGTGGTGTTCGAAGTGTGAGTGGTCGCGGTATAGGTAGTTTGACAGGAAGTGGTGTTGGCGATAGAATTAGTGATATCGGTGACAGAAAAAGAGGTGGTTCTCGGCGTCACATCGAAAGTGGTATCAGAGGTTCTGGTCGTGGTGGAATAGGCGGTCATATTGATGGAGGAATAGGTGCAGGAATTGGTGGTGGAATAGGCGGTCATTTTGATGGAGGAATAGGTGGAGGGATCGGTGGTGGAATAGGTGGTAATATCGATGGAGGTATAGGTAGTGGGATCGGTGGCAGAATAGACGGTCATGTTGATGGAGGAATAGGTGGAGGGATCGGTGGCGGAATAGGCGGTAATATTGATGGAGGAATCAGTGGGGGGATTGGTGGTGGAATAGGCGGTCACATTGATGGAGGAATAGGTGTAGGGATTGATGCCGGAATAGGCGGTCATGGGGGGAGAGGAATTGGTGGAGAAATTGGTGGGGGGATTGGTGGGGAAATAGGTGGTCATATTGGCGGGGAGATTAGAGGTCATATTGGCGGAGACATAGGAGGTCAAATTAGCAGGGATCATAATTCTGGTAAAACAAGAGGCCATGTTGGAGGTGGTATAAATAGACATAGAGGCAAAGGTACAGGCCATACTGTTCCAAAATCTAGAGGTCATATCGGAAGAGATAGAAGTCAAAGAGGTAACAAAAAGAGGGGCCATATTGGCAGGGATATAAGTCATATTGGCAGTGACGTGGGAAGTCATATTCGTGGGGACATAATTCATCTCAATAACAAAAACATGCATCATATTGGCAGAGATATAGGTCATATTGGCAGTGACATAGGTCATATTGGCAGTGATATAAGTCATATTGGCAGGGATATAGGTCATATTGGAAGAGATATTGGTCATATTGGCAATGATATTGGAGGCCATATTGGTGGGGACATCGGTGGCCATTTGGGCATTGATACAGGTCATCTCAGTGGCGATATAGGAGGTCATATAGGAGGTGAGATTGGAGGCCATGTTGGTGGGAAAATTGTTGGTCATGGTGGCAGTAATATTAGAGAGCATCATAATAGTAGGAAAGGAGTTGGTATTGGACATGGTGATACACAAAGGAAGAAAACCTCCCATGGGAATGGTTTAGGAATGGTAATTGATAGACATGGAGGTCGTTCAATGAGTAAAGGAAGTGGTTGGCAAGGTGGAGCAGGTGGTAGTGTTAGAGGTGGAGTAGACGGTGGTATAAAAGTTGACATTCTGGGTGGTGTTAATGGCAGAACAAATGGCAAAAATACTGGTAGTGGTGGAATGGGTGGTGGAATGGGTGGTGGAATGGGTGGTGGAATGGGTGGTGGAATGGGTGGTGGAATGGGTGGTGGAAGTGGTGTAAGTGGTGGCATGGGTAGTACAAGTGGTGTAAGTAATGGAATGAGTAGTGCAATTGGTTTAAGTGGTGGACTAGGTGGTTTTAGTGGTGGAATAGGTAGTCTTAGTGATTTGAATTTTGGATTTGGGGGAGACTTAGGTTTTGATTTTGGCAGTGGATTGAGCAGTAATTTTGGAAGTGCAACCAGCGGATTACAAACTCTTGCTGGAGGTAGTCAAACGAATGGTGAAAGCTTAGCGAACAATAACATGCATCGTATTCTTGAAAGTGTGTTGATGAACGACATGCAGCAACAACTAAATTTGGACAAATTTCAAACTCTTGCTGCGATGATGGCAGGTGAAAAGGGACTCCCTGAGATAGTTGTAGGCGCACCTAAACCTCTACCCGCAGCTCCTAGCCTTCCACTTACTGTTGGCCCTTCAGGTCCACTCTTATCGCAATCTGCTTTAGGGGATGCTGGTTTAATGTCACTTATGACAGAAAAACTATTATCCAATTTTGAGTCCGCTGGGGGTGGGGATGGAACCCTTATGTTAGGTGGATCTGGGACAAAAATTGAACTTTCACCAACACTACATGCTAATCCTAAAGCTTTATCAACAGACAATGTTATAAAACTACAGCCAAATGGAAAAGAAAATCCGCTCGTGTTGAAAGCTGGGGGTGTCATTGAGATATCTGGATCTGCGGATTCTGGAACATTAAGAATTGTACAACAAAAACAACCCACAGTTCCTCCAAACTTTAAGTTTGACTTTGAACGCGAGAGTGATGAAATCAAAGCGAAACCACCCGGAAAAGGTAATAGCTCAAAGAACAAACCTACTACAATTAGACCCGATTTTTAAACGGGACATATTAAAGAATAAAAAATATCAGGACAATATTTCAAAAATCGGTATAGGCACCTCGGTCTACACGGATATGACTAATTATAAAGCTAACTGAGATATAAGAAGGGTAATGTAAATGACATCAAGAAACATTGAGAGAGTGTCTAAGTATCTTTATCGAAGTGAACTACAATTGTGGACAATTTAACACACACATCAGTAATACTCCTAATAACGAAATCTGCTCCAGACAACAAGTATGACTTGCTGTGGTGTATGACTATTAACAGGACGAAAAGAGAAAGAAGAGATCATTTTAAAATCATTCACTGTGCATATAGTGAAAGTGATTACTAGATAAAAGAATAATATTAAAATAATATTTAAAAGGATTAAACTATTCTTTCGTTTGAGTTTTTTTTAACATTAACATTACAAAATCGTATATTTCAGTGTCTGTAACATCAATACAGTATGATATATATCTATCATGGTACTTTTCTGTAACAAAACACTACCGAAAATGAATGCAGAATCCAGAACCAAATATCAGGATATTGAGACACAATATGGTGCACTCACCTGTTAGCATTTTGTCATTATGAGCGTGAAAAACGTTACCTGCGAAGTAGTAGATAACAAATTAGTAGATATGTTTATTATGTACGTCGTACAGAACATGACGTTTTAGAGTACAATCGCAAAGTCACATAACTTTAATGGGAATCGAACACATAGTTTTAAGCTTGCGGGACGATCACTCTGTTCAACCGTGTGACACCGAGCGGGTGCAGATAATTGTAAAAAATCTCAGATACTTAACTATAAATCTTCAGAATGTCCTGGGTACAAATACAAATATGGTAAAAATTGGTTGGATAAGGTGTCACGGAAGAGTGAGCATCAATCCCCTGTTGACAGGATACATACAACGTGACCCCATAGTCAAATTCAGATTATAAACACGAAAACAAATACAATTTTGAAAATGTGTGTAACATACAAGGTCAGATGAGAATATCATATGGATATTTTTATTAACGCATACAACAGTTGAGATAAGACAAATATAGGTGTCCGGAAAATCCAGAGCTTTTTAGATAGATCATTATGTTACACTGGCAACCGGCCACATCATCACATTTAGATGAATTAGGAATGACGCTTACCCTACGTTGGAATATCATTTAATAGAGTGGAACCTCGCAATTAAGTCCACTTAACTGACAACTCAAAATTGTCGGATCTGTGAGGTGATAACTTAAGTGAGGTTATGTTTTAATGTAATATTTGTCAACAAGAATCTGAAACTTTTTGGTCTGAAATGTGAAACGTGTTGTCTAAGCGAGGTGATCTTTAGGCGAGTTTCAACTGTATATGTCTAGAGAGAACTTCAAGACAAAAAAAAACACAATTGAAATGGGCCGACCTGAGGAGCAATTAACAATGGTATGTCCCTAATCCATCGGAATAAATATGTTTCATTTACAACTTTAGATTTGATGAAACATTCAAATCTGAAAATAATTTTACCCCTGATACCATAAATAATCATCTGTCTCCAAACGGAATTTACTGTTTTAAATACAACTGTAGACTTTATGTCATTCCACATTGATTCGCTTTTTCTCCCATATTTATCATAACTATTTCAGCTCATTTAAGATAACAAAAAATAGCATATCACATAATATATTACCTCTAATACCACTGTCCGAATTGCAATGACAGATACAGTTTGTATTGTTCGATATACATGTCAAATTACAATGATACTTTTGCAAATAAAACAAATTGCCAGTTACAAGAAGGTCGGTAATTTTATCCCGACTATATTGTAAAGGGTTATCTGCTTCATCGGTAAAAACTGGCTACGATCATATATCTGATAACAAAATAAACAAACAAAACAAATAGAAAATATGCTTCAGTGCTATTTGTTGTAAGATTGACGATCCGAAATTTAAAGTGAAGTCCTTTGCTAGATAACTAGCACAGGATCTATGTAAAAACCGTATTACGCCCGGTATCCAGGGTAACGAGTGAAATCACTGGAGTAGCACTCAAAAGCACAATTTTTTTTGGTATAACGAGAGTCTTGAAATTAGATACAGTGGCATATGTCTAAGACAAACAACCATAATGACATTGTGTGTTGTGCACCATGGTCCTGTCTTTCCACACACAATAGACATGACCCCAGAAAACTAACTAAGTATTATTTATAATTATTTTGACAGAAGATGGAACTGTTTATATCATATATGTTGTGATATGTTGTGGGTATTTATCAAAACAAATTTAATGCTCAAATATAAGTGGTTCCATCACTTCCTATAGTAATTTTGTAAGAAAATTAGTTTTAAAAAGCAAATTAAAAACTCTATGGCGGTCTCTAGATGTTGTGTCAATGTTCCGCAAATTTTATGGTCGGTATAATAGTCTTGTTTGCGACTACTCTGTTTCACTAAGTGAAATGTTGAGTTGCCTTTTGTCCTGGACATCCTATTGATTTATACTTTGGTATCTGATATTTTTATATTTTATATATTTTTACAGTATAAGTGTCCATATATATTACATCATATGGCAACACGCGATTGCACTTCATTACAATACGTATACACACACCAAAGATAATCATCGGCAGTGTATATCAAACATTCATGTTCAAAAATATTCAACTATTGTTTGCTATATTATTGTCAAATTACCATAGGAACTAGAGCCAATAAACGGGTACTTTAATAAACTATTGTCAACTTTATAATAAGCTGTTGTTTATTATAGCATTTTTTCAACATTGTACCTGTGTTTGATTATATATGTTTGAGCCCTACCCATTTATCACGTTTTCATGCGTTTCAGTCACTTTATATTACTGTTGTGAAACTCACCAGTATTCATAATATCGATTGACCCTCAGGTTAAGTCAAGTATCAATGCAAAACATCTTTTAAATATTCTAATCTAAAGATATTTTACATGTACGTGTAGTTTTAAATTATTTGTCGTGTGATGGTACTATAAAACGCAGATATCAAAATGTTCATCTGCAATATAACAAGTAGACATTATACAAATCACATACTGTACAAACATGGAGCTCTGGAAATCCAGAGATGTATACCAGGTGTCACGAAATAGTAAGCATCCTCTGTCGACCGGTCACACCCGTCGCGAGTCTACGGTCATAATTTTAATGGAATAAGTGAAAAATAAGCCCTCCTCACAATCAGACAGGTGCTCTATCAACAGGTAACTCAAGATTTTATTTAATGAAACAGAGTAATTGTATTCAAAGTAACTATAATGCCTTAGAATATTTATAAAATGTTCAGTAGATTACTGTCCGATACTTAGTATTGCACAATGGACATGATTTATGACAGTGGGCCTACTTCATGCTAGTCTAATTGTAACCGCAAGTGTTGGAGAGTTAAGGTATGATTAAACGTAATTCAAATTCCCCTCATATCCACAAATCTACTACCAAAAAAACCAGTAGGAATCATTTCATATACAGTATTTATGTATGCGACAGAACAAAAATCAAGATCTGTATCAGTTGCACACGAAAAAAATTGCATTCAGAAAATAATATCCACGAGGAACAATTCTATTTTTTAAATAAAAAAAATCTATGATACCAAACTATAATTCTATAGGGTGTCCAGGATACAGATACAAATCTGGTAAAAATGGACAAACATGGACCTGTGGAAACCAAGAGGTGGAATCAATTGCCATGAAGGAGTAAGCATCCCCTGTAGAAGTCACACCCACCGTAAGTGAGGAACGAATCACAATTGGTACAGGCGTCTCAACAACCATCAACGAAAAGGCAACATTTCACTTAGTTAAAACAGAGTAGTCGCAAACAAGACTATCATACCGACCGTGAAATTTGCGGAACGTTGACATCAAATGCGGTTTTCGATATCCCCATGTAAATAATTTGTAAGTGAGTAGTTTACATCTGTATATGCAATGTTCATATGCTGAACACGCCCTATATAGTAAGTAAAATGTTTAAGTATAAATCGTTTGGGCTTGATTCTGTTGTATCTTTAAATTTCTAGTTCGATAGTAAATACTGCATTGACGTATGTATGAAAATTGTCATTATTCATTGACAGAAAGTCGTCGCTATATTTAGATTCAAATTAAAGGACACTGGTAGTTTTTTTCTTTTCTTTTCTTTATTTTTTACTTTTTTGTTTTTGTTTTTGTTGGTTCAGCAGTTTGTGAATGAAGTCTGCTTCGCATAGATAAAATAACAAGTCGGCTAATAAAGGGACACAATTTGTTTCCATAGGAATGCCAACAATTTGTTGCCAAGTCTCCAAACATTACATTAAATATTGTCCATTAGAAATTCCAGCAAATATTTATATCAACTTCAGTGTATTTATGTGTAGAATCAGAGTGGTGCTCGACAAAATAAGTATCGTGTACCACCGTTAGTGGAAAAACAGTTGTCTATGATGCTTAAAAGTCTTTATTTTAATTTTTTATGTGAAAATGTTGTGTAAAGTGTAGAGAAGTCGTATAAAACCGAAACCTTTAGGAAGTCAATCCCCGGAATACAAGTTCAAACCGCAAATGATTTTCTGCGAACACTTGTAATCTTAGTGTTTGAATTGGCTTGAGGGCATTATGTAACGGCCTCCGAATCACACCATAGGTTCGTAGACACTTTCCGTCACAAATATCATAAAATACTCGTCTAGAACAACAAACAGTAGTATATAACTTAGGTACTTAGCACAGATATGGTTAAATTGGATTCCAGGGTTTCCGACGAGCTTGATGTTTGCCTTACAGAACGAAGGAAGAGTTTTGAATTGATATTTTGTTGTTTTACATGAGAGACATCAAAGGCTCTATCTGTTGACAGGTGCTAAGAAATATTAATAAACATCTTATGATACAGTATCATCAGTGTCGGTGTTGTAGCATAGGCTTTCCCCTGCACAGAGTCCCCCCCCCCGGAATTAAACAGCCCAGGCCCAATTATTCCCCCTAGGAAAAGGTGCCCCAGTATAGAATTTTTCCTCATTTTCGCAGGTTTATCTATCAGTTTCCAGTTCTATTATTAGAATTCTATCAATCCATATCAAATCAAGACTGACAGATCATCTTTAGTTTTTGGTTAAAAATGAAATAATTGAAATCGCGAAATCTGGTATTACAAATATAATTATAATGATTATTGTTCTTCTGTTTGTGAACAATATATCATCATTCACACACACACACAAACACACACACACGCACACACACACACACTCACACACACACTCACACACACACACACACACACACACACACACACACACACACACACACACACACACAGACACACACACACACACGAGAGAGTTGAAATTCTACCACAGACGATTTTTCCGCACAGGGTGAAACTCTGTACTGGTTTTGTGTTTGGGGGTAATATGCTGAGGCGCTTTTTTTCTGCAATTGGGAAAGTCTAACCAGGGCCCGGTTTCCCAGGGGGGACTATGCGGGGGCTGGGGAAGTCTATGGTACAACACTGGAATCTAACCCTGGATGTTGTGGGTCAAACACTCTTAAACTTAAAAGCTCAATATATATATTTTCACGATAGATCCGAAATGCGATATATATGTATAACATAAATATCCCATACAGAACGGTGATGTCTGTCGTTCACCTCGCCAAAAATCATCCCTTTATATGGAAACATTAAAAGCCATAAATGAAGATACAGAAATGTTAAACTGTGCTTTTGAGGTTTGCTATGTATATAAACCTCAGATACCAAAGTATAAATCAATAGAATGTCCAGGACATAGATACAAATCCGGTAAAAAATGGACAAACACGGACCTCTGGAAACCAAGAGGTGGGATCAGGTGCCATGGAGGAGTAAGCATCCCCTGTCGACCGTCACACCCGCCGTGAGTCCACAGTCAAATCCAATGAAACACGTGAGGAGTGTATCCTCGTGACAATTGGTACAGACGTCTCAACAACCGCCAACGAAAAGGCAACTCAACATTTCACTTAGTGAAACAGAGTAGTCGCAAACAAGACTATTATACTGACCGTACAACTTGCGGAACGTTGACATTAAACGCGGTTTTCGATATCCCTGTGGCAATAATTTGTCAGTGAGTAGTTTACCTCTGTATATGAAATCTTCATATGTTGTGCACGCCCTTGCATATCGGATCATCTGTGAAATATAAACTCCATATGCGGGTGACTGAGGGATATTACTACTTAAATGTGGAAAATTTACGATGGGAAAGCCGAAATCGTCGCGTTTATCATATAGCTTCGTTGCTAATCTCCCGCCTGTGTTTATATTAAGTAAAATGTCTAAGTATGAAGCGTGTGTGCTTGATTCTGTTGTATCTTTAATTTCTAGTTCGCTGGGATATATCGCATTGACATATGTATGAAAATTGTTATTATTAATTGACAAAACGTCGTCGATATATCTTAATGTCAAATTAAAGGACACTGCTAACTTTTTCTTCTTTTGATTCAGCAGTTTCTGAATGAAGTCTGCTTCGTATGAATAAAGGAACGGGTCGGCCAATAAAGGAGCACAATTGGTTCCCATAGGAATTCCGACAGTTTGTTGAAAGACCACGTCTCCGAACATTATAAATATATTGTCAATTAAAAATTCCAGCATGTTTTTTATATCAACTTCAGTATATTTATGTGTAGAATCAATGTGGTGTTTGACGAAATAAGTATCCTGATAGCCAATTACTAGATATTTAAATTTTCGGGTACCACCTTTAGTGAAAAAACAGTTGTCTATATATATATATATATATATATATATATATATATATATATATATATATATATATATATATATATATATATATATATATATATATATATATATATATATATAAGTGTTAGTGACACTATACTCGGACGCAGAGGGACCTCTGACAATTCAGATATTGGGCCAGGTGTCATGGTAGAGTAAGCATTCCCTGTGAAATCCTCGTGATAATTGGGAAACATCATACAACATTTTACTTAGTGAAACACTATTATTGCAAACAATATTATTATCTGACTGTAAAATTTGCGGAAAGTTGCCATTTAGCACGATTCATAATATTCGTGTACAACTATTATTATAATTTATTAATGAGTAGTCTGTCTCTGATTATGAAATGTTGAACATAACTGGCATATCTGATAAGAACATTTATAAACACTGAAAACACTGATCCGGGATCAATCAAGAATATTCACAAATTTAGATAAATCATGTTTTTGAAGGCTGAATTTTGAGTATTGTTTTATGCCACACTGAACAATTGTTCAATCACATGTACCCAGGAAGGAACCATCGAACTTCCACTGGAAAACCAGCAAATTTTCTCACAAAACCAGCATGGATTCAAAAGGACCCCAACTTACCCTGACTAGAAATAAAATACTTCATTGTTCAAAGCGCAATGCTATATCCACTTCGCCACAATGGCCCCTATCTACACTGAAAACAGATACATGGGGATAAAGATGCCCATATCGTTATAAAAATATAACCACATAGACACAAACTCAGTCCTGCAACGTTTTGATATCAAACATCAGCGCGAAGTCTGCCGATTGAAATTGTGTGCCGACATCGCACATACAGTTGCCGAGGAATATAACATTTTGTAGCAGTTAAAGCGGAACAACTCGTCTTAGTCAAGAATATCATCTCACGTAAGATGAAGTAGTCATGTATTGATTGCCATGAGGTTCAGGATCAACTTTAGAAATCAAGTAAATAGTGGACAATTACTGACCTCCTAAGCTGCAAAATCCTAAGCTGAGGTGAGATGACATGAAATAGTTAGTATACCCTGTCAGCTGGACACATCGCCGTGAGTCCACTGTCAAATTCAAAAGAAGACAAGTGATTGTTACAATTAGTACAGACAATCGAAAAGTTCACTCAACATTTGGCGAATCAAAATAATGTTAAACAAGGTAATTGTACCCACCGTATAATTTGCGGAATGTTGAAATTAAACGATATCGCTGAAATCGGCAAGTTGTCTGTCTTTATACATGAAATTCCATATGATAAACACGTCCCGACATATCGTTTTATCTGGAAGATATTAACGCATTATTCACGTGAACCAATCGACTATTGAATGATGAACTCAAACAGATATATAAATTAAGTACATATTTAAACACAGTGTCAGCTCATTCTGAAATGATATGAAATAATATGACAAATGACATGGTAATGTTTGATTTACATAACAACTGGCTTGTCATTCAAGACACCTGGATGCATGTTTGATATGTGTATGTAATTCATTTGTCATATCGAAAACCGCGTTTCCGGAGCTCAACTGATAATTGACAGACACGATATAGTCTTGAGCATTATATCTTTGGTATTATGTCTATGATATTTATAACCACTAGGTCGTTGCCACTACTAGTGGACCATTTGAGTCCCCGAGGGTATACATAAACCTATTACCTGGTATTTCGGTACCAGCCGATAATCTTATACTAAAGTAATATTTGGCACTGATAACACCATTTAAATTCCAAATCTTTCTTTATTATCTTTATTCTTTTTTTATTTTGCATTTTCCGTCTTTTGAGGAAAAAAAAGGTTTACAACATTCTTATGTCATCAAATGAAAGCAAAGTGCAAACGATTCCGTTTTTAAAGAACAGAACCATAATGAAAAGTAACAATGATAGTTCCTCCAACTGTGCATAAAGGGCAATATTCTTTGTGCAATGTGTAGCTTTCAAGCTCAATAATTTGTGTTTCGTTTCTGAAAATATAACTAATTTGATAAATTACCTAGTTGTAGTTTTGATAAGTTATCAAAATACTGTGATTGTGTTGAACATTTAGTACTATTTGCTAGAGCTATGCGATTTAAAAATATTCATAAATGACTGCGTTGTTGGGGTATCGTATTCTCCAAACACATCGTTTTTATTTTTAGAAAAAACACATACTTTTCAAAATGGAGCTCAACTGATGAAGTCTAATTCACAGAAACGATATCGTCTTGAGCATTTTAACTTTGGTATTATGTTTATAATATTTACATTAATTCATTATACTATTAGATAGAGCTGATTGCAATCTTGTGAAAGTTATACATATCTCGCTTCAGAGGCACAGTGCATTATTTATTCCATATATCGTCCTTCAGTTTCTATTCACATTAGCCGGTGATGTTGGAAAGTCACACTTAAAATATGTGTTCCCAGACTGTCAAGAGAGTCGACGACTGTATATATGACGTCATTATTTTATTGAATTTGAAATACACGGAACTCGGACTGAACCGTATCGACCTGTAAGGATATATTGAATCGAACAACAAATATTGCCAGAAGCTATAACAACAACAAATACGCGAACATTTTCCTGGAGATAAATGATACATTATCAGAGTTTACAGCGTTGTTTCCCTTTTTGCATCGGAACTGAAACATAATTGATCTATGCATTGTACATACCTTCTTTAGATCATCTATCGTAAAGATGGCATTTACATTTACAAGGAAAACAACAGTAGTTAATTGCTTTATCTGACAAAACAGTTTTTCTCTTCCTGGGCGGGAGGGAGTCAGGGCGTATTCTTTTAATTGAATTATGGGTGTCAAAAGAAGGACCAATGCGTTATCCATGTCCAAAAACCTCCGACGAATAATAAGCAGTTACGCACACAACTGACCATACAGGAACATATATTTCTAAAAATAGAATAAACTTTATCCAGGGAATTTCCCACACAAAACGTCATGTGTCTCTCTGTCACCAGTCAGTTCTAACCACATTATATTTAGGACTGACAGAATAGTTATGGAGACATACAGGACAGTTACCCGAGTGACGGACATTTTCGACACACCCGTGGTTATCCTAAATATTTCCCCGTAGTGCATACATTTAGCTTCCAATATTTTTATAAAGCGGCATCTGTCACCAGCGATGCTACCATATCAGCATAATATACATGTACTATAGACTGGGTAATTCACATATTTCATCACTTTTTGGGCAGTTTGGCTTATTGTTAACAAATAACTTGTCCTGTTTACTTTAGAGTATTTCCTTTTCTTTGTTATTACTCTTTACTGGGATCCGCGGGTAGCTTCATACTCAATGATTACGATTTCAAAGTAAACTGGATACTTCACTATTACCATGCTCTCCCTACACGAAGCAATCTCCAAGGTGGCCGATTCGACTTGCTTCAAAACGGGATCACAGTTTCTAAATTGACAATCACTACACAGCTAATCTGAATTCACTTTTGGTATTTAAAAACTTAATTCAAATTACAAGTTTAAATCACTTGTTTGGTAATATTTCATCAAAGGAAATAAACAAACGTCTGGCTATATTATGTTGTTGCTGTATTGTTGTTTAAGGTCTCACTCATCACTCAAGAATCTATCACTCATATGGAAACGTCACCAATGCCAGTAAAGGGCTGGCCTATCCTCGGCACTTACGGCAATAGAGCAATGGGGTTTCTTTAAAGCGCCGACACCTACTGTGACACGGCTTCTCGGTTTTTACTGTTTCATCCGAAGGCCTGGAATCCGGCCTGCTGCCGGCTGAACTCGAATCCACGACCTCAGGAGTCGAGTGCGACTGAGCCAGGTTGGCAACATCTCTGGACAGTGTACAACACCCTACGATTTTGTTCGTAATTCATTTTTTTAAATGTCTTTAGTTTAATCCAAAAATAAAACGTAATGATATGAAAACATTAAAGTATTCAGGAATCTTTAGAATTTTTACATTTGAACTGATATGGTGTGTGTGTGTGTGCGTGTGTGAGTGGGGGGTTGTGTGCGTGCGTGCGTGTGTGTGTGTGTTTGTGTGTGTGTGTGTGTGTGTGTGTGTGTGTGTGTGTGTGTGTGTTTAAAAGTCAATGTCAATACATATTATGAATTTTACTTCAGATATCGTATTTAAGCAGCCACTAGTCACTTCAGATTATTACACAAGGTATATAATATTTCGCTACACAAAACAAGCTTTTAATAAGATCGAGTTGTCTTTCTTTTCTTAAGTTATCAACACTGATTTGATGCAGTCGCTCTTATAACATCATAACACCCACAACTAAGAGCAAACACTTACAGAACATTTTGGTATTCCAAGTAGATAATTATATACAGTAAAACCTGCTATAGCGGTCATCTCTATATAAGGATCGCCTGTCTATAAAGGCGAGTTTTGAAAAGTATCATGGTGCATACTTTAACTGAATTAAACCTGTGTATAAAGGTCACCTGCACATAAAGGCCAATATTTTCTGGTCCCGTGGGTGGCTCCTATATCAAGGTTGTACTGTATCTATTGTTGACACAATTTATATAACACTTTATACTTTATATTTTTCATATGTAATAAAATGTAAATAAGGATAGTGATGATTCATAGACGTCTGTCTAAAGCGTCATTTGTATAGCGTAGTGAATAACTATACCACTAGGAGAGAAATGATATCAGACGTCAAATGATCATTCAGACGTTCAAGTTATCGTATACACACACATACACAATTGACGCATTACACACAACACGTATATATATATATATATACACATATATATACATACACGCATACACACACATATATATATATATATATATATATATATATATATATATATATATATATATATATATATATATGGGGTATGAATTCTTTTTGAATAAGTAAAAGGATATTGATCACCAACCTTTGTTAATCTTTCTGTATTGATGTCATATGAATCGATGAAAAGTTCTATCAATTTACATGCTATTTGGGATTTAAAAATTATTCTTATCCAAATTATCCTTAACATTTTGATGAATAATACTGTTTATCATGCAAATTCCGCTTAAAGAGAAATTTTGCTCAGTTGTTTTTCTAGCAACAAGATCCGGGTTTTCATTCCAGATATATCTTTTTTTTTAAATTAATTTTATAATTGGACTGGCCAATAATATAAATATATTTTTTAATTTTGGTAAGAGTAGTGTTTTTCAATGAATGCTATTTTAAGTTTCCATTTTGATTTTTGTTTTAATTTTTTTCTATAGTAATTAATTTATTATCACAATTAATTTTGTCCCTGTTTCTTAAATCTGCATTGAAATGGATTCCTAGGAATGTAAATGTCTATTTTCTCCATTGTAACTTATATTTTGGACACAAACCTTCTATACTATTTAATTTAGAGCCCACCCATATGGCTTTTGTATTAGGTTAGGTTTCAAACCAGAAGATTTGAAAAATTGTTAGAGTAGGTTTAGAGCACTTTTTAGACTTTTTTCTTAAATCTTTCCAAAACAAATTTTAAAATCCACATGCAATTCCATCAGACCCTGGGCTTTTATTATGTTTCATCTTTTCAGGAGCGATTGCTGCTTCAAGGTATGTTAATCTTGATTTCGATCTTGATCACCGTTAAGCATGTAGCGTTTCATTTGTATTCCTGTTTTGTGTTTGCTTGCGTTTGAGTGTGTGTAAGTATGTTTTGGTGCTATTGCTATAACTTAGGTCCGAAGAAGGGACACGTCCCCACAAAAAATAATTTATTTTTGTTCGTGTCGTTAGTTATTTAAATGCTTTGTATATATATATATATATATATATATATATATATATATATATATATATATATATATATATATATATATATATATATATATATATATATATATATATATATATATATATATATATATATATATATATTCAAAAAATAGTAAAAAAACACTCAAAATTCAAAAATTTTCGGTTGGTCTTTATTAAGTGTAAAACGACAAGATGTATATCAGTTACATGATATTAGTTCTGCACAATACAAAGCTCCAGTGCCCAAGTGGCCGAAACTTTGTGAATTTTGAGTGTTTTACTGTTTTTTCGCATACTTATACTTCCATTTAGAGAACATTAAATTGTATTGAAATATATATATATATATATATATATATATAAACAATTCTCGTTCTTTTTTTAGAGATTATGGCGGCATTTCGAGTTTGACAATGAATTTTGGGAAAATATTTGGTACCAAACATGACAACCGTTCTTGTTATGTAACAATCTTGATTATTTAATTATCTGGTCTTACTACTGCTGTGTAAGTTTACTCCAGTGATCTCTAGCGACCAATCAGCCGCGTCATTCACCACGATCATATATGGCGGTATATCGAGATATAATACACTTTCAAATGGAAATATCACAAAAACAAAAAAAAATAAATATGAGTAGATGGAATATATAAACTTAAAGCCTTTGATTTACCAATCTGCCAAAGATGATGAAAGTTTACGTTAGCAATATTTCTTGTTAATGTGAGAAACGGATTTTCCGACAGCCAAACATGTATATCTACATATATTGGATGGTTTAAATTTGGTCATTTAAATAGAGTAGCCAAGGTGTCCAAACATAAACAACGGCGAAACATCCCAATTTACAATAGTTAGCTGTAAACAGGAAATAGCAGAGATTAAAGAAATAATGAAAACGACAACAACTCGAAAATGCTAAATTTCGATACATGTATATTGCCAACATTAGGAAAAACAAACGATGGTGGTATATAGGGGTGTATATAGTATTCACACATGTACATGCTTTGTGTTTCTTGCAGCTCTGACAGATTTGCGTAACTGTAGATTTAGTAAAACAAATTTCCTGGCGACGCTTAAGGTGCCACTTTTGTTACACGTAGCTGGGGTATAATAAAGATCAATAGCTATACACAGGTATTAAAGATATAATATTCCTATATTTTGTGCTAAATAAGGTCTGCTCCAGTGTGGTATCCATATACAAATAGTAAGATTGAGTTTTTCAGATGCAAATAAAGATAGTCAAATTTTCAAACATCATATATAAGAATTTAATCATTTTATGCGAGTTTATATCTCTCTTTTGTTATTCTATATCAATCTAAGTACTGACAAAAAATTACAATACAAACACAGCTAATGCCTCTTTAAATTCTTACTTGTTACGTTTATCTCTATGACATACTATTCTTTATATTTCTGTACCACTATAAATTATAATTATATCCTCTGTTTAGCTAGGATAAAATAATTATATACCTATGTCAATGCGTCATGGTTATTAGTTTAATGTGGACACCTCAGAGTCAATAAAGTGTCCAGTTGACACATATCTCAGGGCCACACATCACAGGCCACACTGTGTTAACAGCAAATGTGTCCAACTACTTTCTACTGGAATTAATGTTTACTGTCGAGAATTGCAAACGCGATGTCATCGAGTTGTATAGAAGTTCATCTGCTCCGTTTATATCACTCACTGAGTGTAAAACATTTGTTACTTACCAGTTACTGTCAATTATAGCAAGGATCGGAATTTATAGCACTAAATGACTATTTTTACTCCTGCTATAATCCAAGATATTCATTGTCGTAGACTATATAAGCCTTAGATGACGTCACAATATATATATATATATATATATAGAGAGAGAGAGAGAGAGAGAGAGAGAGAGAGACAGAGAGACAGAGAGACAGAGAGACAGATGCAGAGAGAGAGTTATCGCACGAGAGTAAATAACACACCGTGTGTGGTTATTTTATCTTATAACTTTACCAGACTTGTCAAGTCAAATTATTAAAAGTAATTAACGAGACTGTGGAGATGTTGTAATGTAATTGCCTGAAACCTTATATAGTCTACATAGTAATATAGAAATAATTTATAATCGTACGTGTATTGGTACACGAATCTGAGAACATAATTATTTCCATTTACATTTCAGTTTCAAAAATAAAATAGACCAACATATTCTGCCAGTCAAAAGTTTAGATCGATGTGCAGTAATGGCGAATTACTGTTTGTGTAATACGACTTTTAGTGGTGAATGTGGATGGTGTATCGATAAATTGACATATAATTAAATATTGACTACATCCGTCCTGTATGCTACCACTGAAGATTTTCGCCTACAACTGAGCGTTTAAAAAGCTACAGTATGCTATGTTTAAACTAATTTGTGAACTTACTTCTCATAGGATATAACGGTTTCTTGTTTCAGTTTGTCTGTAAACAAGCATGAAAGTGCAAACAACTTCTAGGCCGACTGGCTGTAGGAACATAGCTCGCAGAACAAAATAAAATACATAATGCCAATCAAAATTAAGTCACAATACTTTTTTCCTAATTACGTTTAAGGATTATCAGTAGTACAAGTCTGTAAAATCACAAATAAAGTTTAATGTTTTTTTCAATAGTGTGATGAATTTTCGTAGTGCCTTTGGTATTTTTTAAACTAGTCTTGCATCGGCAAGCTTATATAATAAACATTGAAACATTGAAGAAATATGTATTGCAAACGTTGTATTTCTTTTCACGGATCAAACTGTTTGATTTAAAGTAATAAAGAAATACAAACAAAGGGATCCTCTACATTTATAGAATTCATGAGAAACTCTATATATCACTTAACTGAAAATCTTCAATAAATCCAAATTTGACTGCAAAACTGGTGAAGGGACACTCATACAGAACGAAAGACATAAATACAGGGATAGACAGAGGGCGTATCAAAAACGTGAATACACAAATCATGGCAGAGGGTTTTGGTTCTCATTTTTCACAATAAATCTCAAGATGGAATAAGGGTTATGAGGCAATGTCATCATCAAAGCATTAGAAAGAAATGCATGTGATGTTCACTAATGCGATAAATAAAACTGTCGTATGTCATGTAGAACTAATTACTATCGTCTTAGCGCTCACGTGACAAACGTAAACTTACGTTGTTGCTGTATTTACTTTAAACTTTATATTGAGAGGTCAGACGCTTAATTTTAGTATATAAATCCATCAGCCGGCCGCTGTGGTCAGATGTAGACTCACGTGAGTCAATAAATAATATAGTTCTGATGGTTTTTCGTCTGAATTTTTTAAATTTGTTTGGCCAGACTTAAAATTCTTCTTATTTAGATCATTTAAGGAATGTATAGAAAATGGAGAACTCTCAACAAGTCAGAAAATGGGAATCATTTCAATTTTGCCTAAAGGGGGAAAACCCAGAGAATTTTTAAAAAAATTGGCGCCCTATTTCGTTGTTAAATGTTACATACAAAATTTTTTCAAATTGTCTTGCATCACGAATTAAAAACGTTCTCCCTTATCTTATACATGAAAATCAAACAGGTTTTATGAAAAATAGATATATAGGTGAAAATACTAGATTATTATATGATATTATGAATAAGTTAGAACAGGATAACGAAAAGGGACTTTTCTTTATGATAGACTTTGAAAAAGCTTTTGATTCGGTTTCCTGGAATTTTTATAAATAAAGTATTATCTTATCTTAATTTTGGTACAAATTTTATAAACTATTTTAACTGTCTCAACAAAAATTTTAAATTATGTATTTTACAACATGGATTTACTTCAGCCTCTTTTAATGTTGGTCGTGGCTGTCGTCAGGGCGACCCAATCTCACCTTATATGTTCCTACTTTGTGCAGAAATTTTATGCATACTCATAAGAAATGACAAAGAAATTAAAGGTATCAGAGTAAATAATACAGAAGTAAAAGTAAGTCAGTATGCAGATGATACAGGTTTATTTTTAGATGGATCACAGAAATCTTTAAAAAATTCACTCTCTTTACTAGAACAATTTGCCAAATACTCAGGCCTTAAGCCAAATATTGATAAATGTAGATGCATATGGTTAGGGTCAAAAAAACATAGTCAAACAAAACTTTGTAATGATACACCACTTATCTGGTCTGATAATCCTTTTACCTATCTTGGCATAGTGTTTAGTGTAAATATACAAGATATGATTCAATTAAATTATACAAATAAATTACAAGACATTAAAAAAATAATTGCAAGTTGGTCTAAACGTATATTAAGCCCTATTGGTAAAATTACTGTCATAAAAACAATATTATTATCTCGTCTTACTCACTTATTTATTTCAATTCCAAATCCAGACAATTTTTTCATAAATGAATTGGAAAAGCTTTTTTTCAAATTTATTTGGAATAATAAAAATGATAAGATATCAAGAAATCAACTATATCAGAAATATGAGGATGGGGTCTGAAAATGGTAAATGTTTCTGTATTTATAAATTCTTTAAAATTAAAATGGATGAACAGACTTATTCTTAATAATTCCATTCTATTAGAGCTATTTCAGAGCAACGTAAAATCAACTCTAGACACTATTTTGAAAACAGGTCCAGACTATATTAAAAAGATAATTACATACAATCATACCATTAACCCATTTTGGAAGGATGTACTTAAATCTTTTTATGAATTCAGAAAATGTGAACATAAAATTGCAGATAGCAAAAGTTTCATTTATCAAGAATTATGGCATAATGATAATATCAAAATTGATAATAAAACAGTAAATTACAAGAGATGGGTTCAAAATCAGATAATTTACATTTATGATTTATTTAATGAAAATGGAGCTCTATTATCATCATTCTCTATTATCTATTACCCACCCCTAACAACATTCTATGGAATAAAACAATGTATATTGAGGAAATGGCCACAAGCCAGACATGACAATTTTCAAATCACTTTACCTCATATTCCTGAATACCTTAAGAGTTTAATTAAAAATAAGAATTATAAAACCTCAGTATATGATATCTTTATGAGTAAATTAATAGTTTTAAAAATACTTATATAACAAAATGGTGTGATGAATTTGGTATCGAGGAGGAAGAAACCAACAAAAACTTTGTAAATAAAATGCCTTTTTTCAGTAACTATTGATACTACAATTCGATGGTTCCAATACAGATTATTACACCGTATTTTTACCAACCAATAAATTGTTATTCAAAATGCACATTTCAGAGTCTAATATGTGTACTTTTTGCAATACAGAGGAAGAAAGTCTTCTTCATTTGTTTTTTACATGTAACATAACAAAATCATTTTGGAGCGAGCTATTTGCCTGGCTGGATACATATTGTCAATTATATGTAAATTTGGATAAAGAAATCATAATACTTGGTAAAAAACTCTGTGAAAATTACAGTAACTCTGTTAATTTAGCTTTGATTTTAGCAAAACAATATATTTTTTCGATGAAAATTCAGAAAAGGAAACCTGAGCTTGCGCCTTTTTTAAATAAACTTAAACACTATCATATGACAGAAAAAATGATATACACAAAAAGTAATAGAAGTGAATTTTTTAACAATAGATGGCAAAAATTTTCTATAGCCCTGGGGGATCACTGATCCATTAATCTACATAATGTATATTGTTATTAACATTTTTAAGAAATTTTTGCAAGTAATATGCTTTCATAAAATGACAGTGCACATAATATCATTATAGTCTTGTTGATATCCAGCTTTACAAAACATGTACATAAAATATATAAGCTGTGCGAAAGGGTGTGCGAAAGTTGTCTCTGTCTCTTGTATACACCTATGTATGTAATTATTTATATGTTAAAAAATTTAATAAAAAAAAAAAAAAAAAAAATATAGTTCTCTGTCATAATTCAGGATTGAACATGTGAATTGTGCATGTAAAATTATTACAAAAGATTGTTTTAATTCATAAATTCTGGCAGTGGACTCAATCAATGTTTGTAATGGACGGGTCTAAATGTTGTTTCAGGTTTAGATACTTCAGGGACTGATCGTGAAATCATACCATGGTAATTAGATGACTAATTGAAATTGTTCACCCCAAAGACGAACATAAAAAGAAGTGCCTACATCAATATATATATATATATATAGAGAGAGAGAGAGAGAGAGAGAGAGAGAGAGAGAGAGAGAGAGAGAGAGAGAGAGAGAGAGAGAGAGAGAGAGAGAGAGAGAGAGAAGAAGCTCGCCTTGACGTGATCAATCGATATGATGAGACAGTAAACCCGAAGCCCCGTGTAGCATATATATATAGAGCATAGGCCAAAATTTGAAGCCCTTCACCGGCATTTGTTGACGTCTCCATATGAGAGAGAGAGAGAGAGAAAGAGAGAGAGAGAGAGAGAGAGAGAGAGAGAGAGAGAGAGAGAGAGAGAGAGAGAGAGAGAGAGAGAGAGAGAGAGAGAGAGAGAGAGAGAGAGAGAGAGAGCTCAGTCGGGTATCGTGAGTTCGAGTCAGCCTCGAAAGGTTGGTTTCCTCTCGGATGAGACAGTAAATCCCGAGGTCGTAAGTTCGAATCTTAATGGACAGCCAAGCGACAGGTTGGTCACTCCCATGTTTCTTATCTGGGTCAAATGATGGTGGAGATCAATAGTAAATTTGCCCGAAGGTTGCCGTTGCATTTTTACCAAATTTTCACTTGCACTCGTAGGTATGACCCCCTCCCTTTCAATTTTCAACCGTCACCCTGCTACCATTCATGGCCACTTATTAATGGCAAAACTAATTTTTTCATTTAATGACCAATCAGATCGCTGGGAGCACACTTAGGCCAAAATGTCTGCGCCCATTTGTAAACAAAGCCCCTATAGATTTATCCAAAAACCGCCAAAAATAGTCATTTTGTTTTTTTTGAAATCTCACTAACTGTCTCCATATGAGGATGGGAACCCAACATGAAGAGAGTCTATAATGTGTCACACCCCTACCTCTCAATCCCATTCATTGATATTAACAAAATAAATGCATTATATGAAGAATTTGTCTGTTTTTCTTTCATGAGAGATGGTTTGTAACACATATATTTCATTATTTTGAGATTTCATACCATTATTGACCAATATTGACCATGATATCAAATAAGGAGAGACCCCTTAATAATGGAGAGATTTGGATCATTGAGAGAGAGGCACCAGAAGTAAAGAAGAATTTCTGAAGCTCACTTAATAGTAAAACCATGATTGCTTTTATTGAGGAATGAAGTGCACCCTTAATAAAAGTGTAAAACTTCTGGGAGGGGATACCCTTACATACAACACCCATTTCAATAGATTCTGTTCATTTATATAAAATATGTTAGATTTTCAGAGATGTCCCATGTTTTGTTTCATCCCTTAATTACAGTCTCATGATGTAAGTAAGAATACAGAGGGCAGAGACTGAGTCTGACTTTAAAATGACTGACAGATGGTGCAAAAGATAGTCAAATTGCTTTTAAAAGGATATGATGTATAGTTCTGAGGTGAAAAATTAAGTCAAATTTTAATTATACTAAGTTTTGAAAGAGAGGTGAGATTTTTGTCTGGGATAACCCCAAGAGAGTGATGACATTTGCTGGAGGGGGGAGAGTAATTCAAACAAAAAATGAGAAAAGAGATGCGTTAATACAGAAAAATATATAATTGATACTTTTATAATTATCTTTGGTACTTGAGTATGATAATTAGATAAAAAATCTCTTATTGGACAATATTTGCTAGATTTAAAAAAAATTGTCTACAGGTTAAAATGTTGATAGATGTTAAAACGCCCTATTTCTAAAGAAATTTTTTATTTACAAATTTTATTACCCAAAGTTAACACAGTATGACCTAACCACAATATGGAAATTCTTGTGTACAGATCAGCATAAGGGGGGGGGGACTGTTTACAATGTATATGGCATGATAAAATATTTTACTGATGAGATTTATATGTGCAGTTTAATACAATTTTCATAAAAAATGAGATGGTTTTTACCCTTCAGATACAGTACATATATACAACTAAAGGTACAAAATACACTGCATGAGTAAAATGGTGGTCCAATATGTAGATTTTGCCCTCAAAAAAAGAAAATCAACCAGTCTTTACCTCAAAAAAGGTCTGATTTTAATTCAAAATGAGTTAAAATTTACAATAGAAACATCATTTCCAAAATACTTGCTAAAATTAGTCAGGAACTATATGATTTTTTGAACATGCTGGTGTTTTGTAGGAGAGGGTGGGGGGGTATACACAAGAACAGATGAAATTTTGACCAATAAATGAATTATCTACTGATAAAATTAAGGATTCTCGAAGCAACAAATGCATAATATGTGTAGAGGCAGCACACCTATTAAATTTGCATGAACAGTTGCATATAGACCCTCAGATCTGTTTAAAAGTATGAGTAGATTGCGATAAAAATGATAGAAATGGCTTGCCTTTAAGGCTTCATCCAGCCTACATGGTCAAATGTGAAATAGGACAGACACCACCAAATATTTTCCCATAGGCCTCAATGCTAATTTACAAAACTTCAGGACTGTCACTCCCATGTTTAATATCTGGGTCAAATAAACCCTGTGGTGGAAGATCAATATTTTTGATAACAAAAAGCAATCAAAAGTATAGGTTGCCGTTGCATTTTTACTTCAAATTTTCACTTGTTTACAACTCGTAGTAATCCGCACCAAAGGAAAATAGCTATTCTCATATGACCCCTCCCTTTTTTTACCGTCAACCCTTAATTTCCAAACGGATGGCAAAACTAATTTTTTTCATTTAATGACCAATCAGATCGCTGGGCTCATTTTACCCTCCGCACAACTTTGGGTGTCCAAAATGTCTGCGCCCATGTTGTAAACAAAGCCGGTGTTTTTCCAAGTATGTCTGTAAACAAACATGAACGTGCAAACAACTTCTAGACCGACTGCCTGTAGGAAAGTGGCTCGCAGATAAAAGTAAATGTAATGCCAAAGGCAATAAAGTCACAATACTGTTTTTACCAATTATCAAACGGATATAATATTATATTAATATAAACGGATGAAATTAATAAATAAATACAAACAAAGGGATCCTCTTCATTTATAGAATTCAAGAGAAATTCTATATACCATTTAACTGAAAATCTTCGATGTATCCAAATTTGACTGCAAAACTGGTGGAGAAACACTCATGGAGAAAGAAAGACATAAATATAGGGATAGACAGAGGGCGTATCAAAACGTGAATACACAAATCATGGCAGAGGGATTTGGTGCTTATTTTTCACAATAAATATCAAGATGGAATAAGGGTTATGAGGCAATGTCATCATCAAAGCATAAGAAAGAAATGCATGTGATGTCCACTAATGCGATAAATAAAATGTCGTATGTCATGTAGAACTAATTACTGTCGTCTTAGCCTCCTCGTTACGTGTGAACTTATTCATATATTTTGATTTTAAAAATACAACAATATGTGATATGATCGCACCTGTCAATAACACATTACTTAACTGCTTGACTGAATCACAGCTTCGTCAATTGCTTCAATGACCAAACGTATCAGATTTGAACTAGTTTTAATACTTCCGCCTGAATGTTTCACAGCGAAAACAATATTAAGATTCGGCAAATAGATAATTATATAAAGAACAATATATTCGAGCTTGAAATGTGCTGAAACATTTTATCTTAGAACTGATTTAGTAAGTAGGAACAAGTCAAACATAGGGAGTTCTCGACAAGACGGTTTTTCTGTTCAACGGTATTAATATTCCGGATTCTTATATTTAAGACGGACAACTGTGAAATATAGCGGCAAAAAGATACTGACTTTTACTTCTTTATTTGAATCAGAAAAGAAAACGAAACTGGCTGTTTTCTCTAATTTTACATTGTTGTTTGTTATAGACACAGCCAGTAGGCTATTCAGCAAACGCTACAATTTCGGATTCCCCATTCTAGTTTTTCCACATTTAAGTAGTAATATTCCTCAATCAAATGCATATAGTGTTTATATCTAACAAATGATCCGATACGCCAATCATGTTCAACGTACCAACATTTTATATACAGAAGTAAACTAGTTAATGGCAAGCTTAGGTCGGTATAACAACCTTGTTTGCGATTACTCTGCGGCATCAAAAAATTACTATGTACTCAGGCTCTATTTTAGATTAAGATTATATAGTTGTTTTCTAAACGTTATAAATGAGACTGTATCAGAAATTGCATTATTGATTTTTATCATCAACACAAACACAATTGGGGTCAAGATAATTTTCTTATAAAAATGGACAAATACTTAGGTTGTCAAAATTTGACTTTGTACTCAAACGGTTTCTTTTTAATATCTGTGATATTTCGTTTAAATGAGCACAAGCTGGCATCATCATTTGGAAATTATAATACAAATTATGCCCAGTTGCAGCGTACATGTTTCCTGTTTTATCTTGGATATCATAAACATGATACCAAAGTTATAATGCTCTAGACGATCGTTTTTGTCAGTTAGACTTCTTCCGTTGAATTTAAATACATAAAGTATGCCTATTTTCTAATTAGAAAATAATATCATACAAGGCCAAATTATAATGACTATTTAATTGAGCTTGAATACCGGGTAAATGATGTGATTACGTCCCCTGATCAGCGTATCATCTCTATTTGCAAAGGTCGAAAGTGTTTAACCCACCAACACCTGGAAATAGTGGACTCCATTGAAAATCAATCAATCAAACCAGTCCAACTGTGTCTTTAGGTGTCTTTAGGTGTAAATGATTTGAAGTATACAACAGATTAAGCTTTTAACAGACTATGCATATGCAGTATTTTACCGAATGCGTATTAGTACCAGGCAGCATTTCAATAAAACATCACATATTGTCAATACTGACTATAAACTGTCCACGACCTATTTGTTTATAACGTCAACCAAGATGATCAACAAATAGGGCACATCTTTTCGATGCATCATATATTGAGAAAATACTGTTTTACCGCCTCGGTTTATATTTTCACATTGTTAACAATAATATCATGTATATATATATATATATATATATATATATATATATATATATATATATATATATATATTATATATATATATATATATATATATATATATATATATATATATATATATATATATATATATGGGAGTGAATTCAGATATACTAATTTCTATACTTTTCAAATTAAAGGGGCATTGTAAAACAACTGTCCTTTCTTATTACTTATATTTATATAATAACGGAAAAGAGATGCATTTAGAAGTATATACATTCTTAAAGGACATTAGCTGTGTTTTGTTTTTCATCCTTTCCTCATTTTTACTATTTACCAAGGTGTGGCAATTTTTCAGTTACAATCTATCAACTGAACCTTCTTACTATATGAATATGGATAATCACACTGTATCTGGCTTTAATTTCACAAAATACGTAGGGATATAAGATTGTCCATGCTTGTGTAAAGCTTTTTTCTTACATCAAGTAGAAGTAGAACAATTTGAAATAATTTGTTGTGGATAACACTGCTAATTCCCTTTTAAAGCGCTATATATTTTGTGAAAATTGTTTCAGAAGCACAGTTTGGCATACATTACCCGCAATTGATTTCTTCATCAGATACGGAAAATAAGGTTATTTCCGGCGTGGCATTGCATACACACATTGCAATGTTAAATTAATCAATAGCAAGTAAATAATATCCATGTCGTGCTTCTCAGCAAATTTTCACAAAATATATAGCAATTTAAGAATTGTTATGCTTGTGTGCTGTGGACTCACGGCGGGTGTGACCGGTCGACAGGGGATGCTTACTCCTCCATGCCACCTGACCCCACCTCTTGGTTTCCAGAGGTCCGTGTTTGTCCATTTTTACCGGACATTCTATTAATTTATCCTTTGGTATCTGATATTTTATATATATATATTTTTTTTTCATTTAGAATGCCGTTGATACCCTCGTAATACCAAGTCTAACAGCCTATCTGCCGATACACAAGGAATACAGTTTATTTGTACCTATGTTATACTATACAATACAACTTAGACAGTGCACGTTTTCTATCAACTGTTCAAAGTTCTGATATATCGTACAACAAATGTACAAATGATCATTAGTCCTTAAATGATTTACTTATTTTAATATTTTCATTTTCCGGTTGTAGTATTTGTTAAAATATGACAACGTGGTAGACCTGACATATACATTATTTCTGTGCTGTCACTACAGACTAAACTCTCGTTATACCAACTGACAAATGGTGGTCATTCCTGGATGATACGATATTACCAGCGTGAGAATGGATTAATTGTAGTCTGTTTTGATGTAGATTCGACGGTGTGGTAATTTCTATCGGCTTGCTCCACGGATTACTGTTAATCCGTTTCAATGTAAACAATTCGGCGGGGATGATACACGGATTACTCTTGGTCTTTTTCGATGTCGGTTTGTCGTAGGACACATTACAGACGGCGCTCTTAGTTTATTTGCCCTTATAATTTTATGTAGGTTCGACTGTGAGATTATTGGTACCACACGTTTATTCTAAGTTTTTTTTTCTATAGCGGTACCCTATGCCAATGATGTATTTAACAAAATGTGTTTCTTAAATATATTCGCCATTATTTTATCATTGATAACAAACAGTTAACGGTAAACCCATATGCACAAATATACATTATATTCCTACTTTCTTTCGTAAGTTGCTCAGTGATCCATAAATATATTAACCCAGATGACCAGGTTAACGTCCCTGACTAGTGGGCACTAGGGATTTCCTTTAACCTTGACGATGCCGAACAGTTCCATCGATCGTTTACAGATAAGTTTTTTTGCGTTCGTTGATTTCATAGTAAGAACATATTCTTATCACGAGTTGACAGGCACATGCAGTGTCTAGAGATAGGAAGGTCCTTAGACTAGATCAATGTTCGCGAAAACAATCCTTATACAAGCAGAATGTTACTGAAATCTTTGTTGGCGTGTAAAAATACCACGAACCAAATTAAGCGGGAGGAAATATAATTATTGCTTATAAGGTTTTGACATGTGTTTTTTCAAAAGTTCAGAATGCTTCAAACGAATGTTTTGGATGGTGAATGCAGCTTCCATGGAATAATAATACACTCTAAAACACACGTTGAGAGAGGAATGACGGAATATAATTAACATTACTTAGGAATGCAATGCTCGGGTCAAACTCTAATTTTCCACAATATACAAAATGAAATGACATAGACAACTTCAGTGACGACCGGCGAGCGAATACATTATGACATTTTCAAAAACCAAATTTTAAACGTATAGACATGCGCTGTAAAACTTCAGCTCATTTCCATGCATGAGTTTCTGCTAAAGTACGTATATATGTTCGATGGTCTTGGATAATAAAGTGTAACGATATAAGTTCATTATCTCATGAAATAAATTTGTACACAAGGCGAGGTTTCCACCCCGACGGCACAGAAAACATATTTACACGAACATGAAATATCATTTGAAATAAACAGATCGGCATGTCACTAACTCGATAGTTTAATTGAAAATAATGAACTGTTTTGAGATCTGAATAAAGTCACGTATATAGCGGTTGTAAAGTTTGTTTAATTCATATTTCACACGTGCGTTTATTTGAATCTAAGAATAGAATTAATTACTCATATAATTTTCTTGTCGTCTTTCAAATATCAGATCGAATGTACAGACATACATGCGTGTGTGTTTAGTATTGAACATAATCTAATTTTACCATACTCTGATTTTGTATGTGTGTGTGTTTATGTAGTATGATGTAATTTAATCATTATCTGATTTTGTATATTTATATTATATGTAACATAATATAATTTTACCATACTCAGATTCTGTATGTGTTTTTTTATGTAACATGATATAATTTAACCAAACTGTAATTTTGTATGTCTATTTTTTATGTTACATGATATTTTTAATCATACTCTGATTCTGTATGTTAGGTTTTTACAAGACATCATTTAACCAAACTGTGATAATGTATGTGATTTGATGATACATGATATATTTTAATCATACTCTGATATTTTATATGTGTGATACATCTAACATATAATTTGTATGAGTTTGTATGTTTATATTTAATACGGACTAGTACCATAAACTGTGGTTGTACGTGGTGTTTATTATGGAAAACGATCTAGGTTAACTATACACTAAGTTTGTATATGAGTATTATTATAGAACACGATAAAGTTTAACGGCACTGTGATTTTGTACATGTGTGGTTATTATGGGACACTAGATTATGTATCCATACACTGAGTTTTTTATTTGCATGTGTTTTTTTTTCGGGGGGGGGGGGTGTTGTAGGTTTCTTTTCTTGTTTTTTTTTAACAATAAACCTTGTTATAATTTGATATGAACATAAATTGTTGATCAACGTAACACACAATACAATGCACTCTGCGTGTTAAAGTCTGTATCAAATATATTTCTGTCTGACTAATTGAACACTCTCATAATCGCAGACTGTATTATTGATAAATACACATACATACACTTGTATATGCCTGTATATGTGTCTTTATTATGGGGCTTTATATAGTTAAATCATACACTTTTGTGTTTATTGTGTTTTAACATAGATAGGCCAATGCTAAAATTTGAAAATGCGAACTACTATATACAGTTGAACACACATATAATGAACCTTATTGCGTTGAAATTCAATTTTATTTGAAATTATTTTCCTTCCCCGCTTAAAGTTCTTTATTGCCGTTCTAACCGGGTTCTTTCGATTTTGTTTTATTTAGAAATACATATCCGGGTTTGACTGTACAATTGTCGGTTATAAAAGAAGATTTGTGGTTCTAATATATTGTTATACAAGTTTGTGTGTTTTGTAAAATGGTCTGCCTGTTTCGAGAATTTATCATTAATATACAACTTACCCGTGGGCAAAACAAGATAATGATCACACTGACAATGATTTCTGTATCGTAAAATTCTTTATACTGTATATTTATATACAGATAAATGTTTTAATGATTGTAGAGGATAATAAAAACGTTAAGACCCTGCGCTCTGCTGTAATAAACGTGATGATTGTAGGCATTCATGTGGCATGGGTTAGTGTCCGTGCAGGCCTTTCTCCGTGTGTTATTACATCGCATGAGGTATACAGGTAGTTATTATACCAGTTCTTACAAATTATATATTTTGATGTTTGAATAAGTAATCAACATGTTTTCACATTGATAGTAGTGTCAGCCAACCTGTGTGTGTCTGAATATGAGTCTGTCTGTGATATATATAAGCGTCCCCTTTTGACTGGTCACATCTGCCTTGAATCTACAGTTTAATAGAAATGAAATTATTGAGGATTGGGTATTTGTTTTACTCGACAAAAACGATTCAACAATAGCTAACGAACAGACACGTCAACTTATTACTCGGTGAAGCACTATAATTGCAAACAAGTAGCTTATACAGTATATGTATATTTTGTCTCAATTGTGATTCCGATCACCAGAATTTTTTCTCAAATAGCTATTACCATATCCACATGTTCATAATAATAGTAAGTATGTAATGTCAGTGTTACAACTTTTCAGTATAAAAAAAAAATATTTACGATAGCTATTGAAACTATGAGATCTTCCGCCGCAGATTAAACGTGCAGCCATTAAGTCACCATTAACATTACAATTCCATGTTTTTTATGAAAAGATAGCGAAAAATGCAACAAAAAAGGGACGCATTGATTTATGAAAGTGTTAATTGCTTTAAAATAATTGGTAAAATGCTTGTGTTATAGGTATTCTATTGTGACATTCTAGCTATTGTATACGCTGTAATTTTCGCCTCCGGAATTCTCGCCCCTGGTTATTTTCGGCCTTTTATGATATACCAAAAATACACTTCGTCTTAAATTCGCCTGAAATGGACATATTATCCTGGATAACATGTTTGTCCATGGTTCATTCATTTAGCCTTAATATAAAACCTATTAAAATTTGCCCTTTCAACCTAGGGCGAAAAAATCCTGGTGTACAGTATTTTGATATTTGATTACAGGAAACTTATTTTAGCAACTGGGAATTGAATTAATGTTTTCCTCAGAACCATTTTGATTAGTACAGGACAACAGATTACAACATAGATGTTTGATTATACAAACAAGCATCTTAAGAGTAATGCTGAACCACTGAGTGACCCCTACCTGTGAAAACGATCTTAGGTGTATCGTGAAGTGCTAAAAATCTTCCATAACACACTATTTGAAAAAAGTAACCCGACGAGCTGTCGCATACAGTCAAAATGTAATGTCTGCGTTCATTTTTTACAAAAAGGAAGGGAGCATTTGTGATGGTCTAGCGGTAGTACAGTTGACTTGCAAGCGTAATTAGGTATCGAAATCGAGCCCAAGTACCAGGTCATACCAACGACTTTAAAACATAGATATGGCTGTTCGCTTTTCTCGTTTTTACCAGTATGGGAATAATAATATAAAACGATACAATGCTCATTGAGGATTGGTAGGTCTGGACTTTACTCTATGATAACAAACACTCATTCAATCTTAAGACGTTTGGTACTACTTAACATTTTATCCCTGCACGATATTGACCACAAACCACATAAAACTGTGATTTCTCCCCGATGAATCAACGGCAATTAATGAATTGCTTCGCACAGTGTAAAGAGGTCTGATAGATAGTTTTTACTACAGCGATTGTGAGTGTAGAAATCTGTATGTACAATGCATTCGTTTCCTTATCTATGATTTATCCCAGGGAACGTCATGCAATAATTTATTGGATATGAGGACAATAGCAAGTTAAATATCATATCACCCGAAACACTTAGTATTTTCCGATGCGAAGCGCCATTGTCTTCATAGCCAGTAGATATATGTTTTACAAAGAATAATCACAATCATTACAACTATCATACACATTGACCTCATAAACGTAATTGAACTCTGCCTTCTGTAGCAGCTGCCATTTATTGTCAAGAAGCAGTTATTAGGATGGAAGTGAAATTAAACGAAAAAAAAGATAGCAATCCAAGAAAAAAAATAAAAGAAAGAAAGAAAGAATAAATAGAAATCATCGTAAATCCTCCTGTGAGAACACAATTCTCGCAGCCTTGTCAATTGTCCTTTAGATTAGTTATAATTTAGTTATAATTAGTTATAATTTGGAATCCAAAAGTTCCAGCAATTTCCGAGTTTACAACATA
Organism: Atrina japonica; assembly: GCA_030159075.1. Classification (NCBI taxonomy): domain Eukaryota; kingdom Metazoa; phylum Mollusca; class Bivalvia; order Pterioida; family Pinnidae; genus Atrina; species Atrina japonica. The sequence continues at coordinate 184,005 of BROG01000452.1, read as the reverse complement.
CATAATTGACTATACAAATACAGCTTTTTGAGAGTACTGGTATATTACTGAGTGAACCCTACCTGTAAAAACGACCTAATGTGTTTGATGAAGTGTTAAAAATCTTCATTAATACATGAACTGAAACCTTAACCAGACGAGATATCGCAGGCAGACAAAAAATGTAATATCCACTTTTATTATTTTACCGATAAGGAGAGAGCGTTTGTGGCGGTCTACAGGACAGTTGAACACGAAATTAGATTCCGATATTCAGTACCAGTACCAGGTCATACTAACGACTATAGAAAATGAAAATGGCTTTTCTCACTTTTACCGGTAAGAGAATAAGGACATTAAAATGACACAACGCTCTATTAGGATTGGTACTATTGGCCGTTACTCTAGGATAATAAAGACTTAAATACCTTAAAGGTTTTGTTTCTTCTTAACGTTTTATCACCGCACGATATCAACCACAGAATCGCATAAAACTGTGTTATCTCCATGATGTATCAACTGCACCTAATGATTTGTTTCGCACGGTGTAACACGGTCTGATTAGTTTTTTACTACAGCGATTGTAGAAGTCTATATGAAACAATGTTTCTATTTCCTTATCTATAATTTATTCCAGGGACTATTATATAATCGTTTACTGGCTATGAGAACAATATCAAGTTTCTTATCACTTAATATTTTCCGAGGTAAATAGCCAGTAAATATATGTTTTATATGGGAAAATCATAACAGATTCTCGTTCGTCCAAAATTAATTTTTTAACCTACTTTGTAGAAGGAAAATAAATCGTTTGCATTTCTTATCCGTTAAGTAATCATTCGGGTAGGAGTCAAATTTAAAGGTAAAAAAGATAGCATTCCGAAAACAATACCGTAAACCCTCCTGTGAAAACAATATTCTAAACCAGTTTTCATATATTCAAGCCTAGTTAATATATCGTCATGGAACTATTAATTGGTAAATTGCCTTTTTTCAGAAGATTTCGTAAGAATTGTAAATTTATTCATTGATAACACACATACAGGTCTAAATTACTGTATCCGTGTCAGAACTGGCATGGCAAGAGTGTAACAGTGGCATTATCATTATGTTGAATGTAAAGTTATATACTCGAAAAATATACATATATGTATGCCATTATTGATTAATGGAATATGTATTTGACACATATGATACGTCTATGTAAAATGTAGAGATCAATGTGGATGTATATGTGTGACTTTGAAGGGTAGTTTTACTGATGATACTTACCAATACCTTCACTTTACATCAATTGCTGGCTAAATGTCTTCATCAACAACGGAAACTGGGTTTATATATATTTATATATATATATATATATATATATATATATATATATAGAGAGAGAGAGAGAGAGAGAGAGAGAGAGAGAGAGAGAGAGAGAAAGAGAGAGAGAGAGAGAGAGAGAGAGATGGATAGATAAATAGATAGATAGATGGATAGATAAATAGATCGATAGATGGATAGATAAATAGATAGATAGATGGATAGATAGATAGATAGATAGATAGATAGATGGATAGATAAATAGATAAACATAAATCTGTTATTGATGTTAAATATCTTTTATTAAACAACAGGTGTATAGTTTTCCAATAAGTAAATTATTTTAATTGTTTTATGATGTTTTAAAATTTGACTTAAACATATCAATCATGCATTCATTCAATATTTTACTGAAATATAATGCCATCATCCTTTTTCCACATTTAATCACTTCCTTAAAACTCAAATAGCATACATACAACGCAGATTTATATACAGATATTCATCACCTGCAAACCTAATTAGGCAAAACAAACAAAATATGTGTTTCCTGTTTCATTAAGATTTAAAAAAAATGGAAGTGAGATCTTGAAAACAGAGAATCTCTTAGTACCCTTGTATACTATCTTACATTACGCCCTGACAAACTACAACTTTGTCAAATCATTCATTTTCATAATTTAAAAACCGGAACAAGCTGATCTTTCGATTAAATTTATTCAATTTATTTTTAAATGTCAGGGTCGACGAAATATCTTCTCTTATAAATATTTCGGTCAGGAAACAGAAACCACAGATATTCTTACTTTGACCATACTTGTTACTATAAACATTCATTCATTTTTATTGCAAAAATATTGTGTCATAAGTTACATTTTCATTTGATGAATCCTCACCAGTTCCGTATATGTCCTCTCAGCTGTAAATACTGACTTTGGCATATGAGCAACTCTATAAGCAATTATACCGTTTGCTATATTGTATTAAACATATATCTTATGCAACGTTGGGTGATGTTATGACCTTACAATATTGTCAAAGCTTATACTACTACGAGTTGAAAATAAAACAAAAAACACGGAACCCTCGATTTGTAAATTTGTCTTATATATCACATTAAAATATACACTGCGCAGTGCCATGTTGTAAATGAACAAATCTTGTACTTATTCTTGTTATTCGTTACGCTTGTAAAAAGTATGTTTCTTCAATCCTGGCATATCTATTGGTAGAATGCGTAAGGAAATTATTATTTCACATTTCAACAAAATAAAATACCCCCAAGGAGACTAATCAAATACCACATTGACTAACGTGAAATGTAACTCACAAATAATCACAAAAATTTAAAAAATAAAAGTTTTACAATTAATTTCTTTTATCTTTTTTTTTTCTGAAAACGCAATAATGGCTCCAATATATATATATATATATATATATATATATATATATATATATATATATATATATATATATATATATATATATATATATATATATATATATATCGTGCACAAAATGTTTTTGTTTCTTTCATGTAAACGACATAAGAACTGATCCGTGTGAGGAGTTTATATATGTATGGATTCTTGTTAATAGGAAATGGATTAATACGAATGAATTACAAATCCCTTGATGTACAAATGTTATTTCCGTCGAAATCATAAACGAAAGTGGAAAACGTCATGTACGTGAGGATTAGCGTAAATTTGAGTTTCAAAAGAACGATTTGATTTTTTTTCGAAGTGAAAGTGAAAAAAAAAGAAAAATCGTTCATAACTTGATACCAATGATAACAAAAATGAAATGACACTGAAACAGTTGTGTATATAAGATGTTATTTACACCGAATCATGCCACGATTGACAAACCAAATAATAGACCAAAAGATTGATCCATTGCCAGACTATTTAACGTTTCTACCAAAACTTTTTCTCAAAATATCAAATTCGTTTAAATTGTTATCAAAGTATGAATATCGAAAAAAGCCAATATGTTTCTTTTTCTAAACCGTACGGTGATCGGATTTCTAAAACCGCGCATACATTGAACGTAATGGTTGTACCTTTTATAGATGTAACATCGTATTTCTATGTTTACATACTTGGCATGATTGTTCATATAATAAACATACGATCGAAAATGGTTATAGATGACAATATTATAACATCAGAACTAGGTACGTAAATGTCAATACATCAGTAAACTTGTCGACTTAATTATCTCAATCACCATCTTGACCAAAGCGACCAACTTATCTTGCTTTGGCGCTCCAAACTTTGGCACAACATAACCGTACACATTCACAACAATGAACAGACTATTACCCTTTTTGACTGTATGTATCCATAGGATACGCAGATAAAATATTTACAATTTCAAATTGTAGATGTTATACTGTAGTGGAGAAAATAACATCGTGGTACAGGGAAACTGGAGTAAAATGCCCAAATTTAAATATTTGAAATCACTACTTTAAATACAAATAGATCCAAAATTAGTCTTTAAAATTGTATGTTTGTGAAAATTAAAAAAATAATAATAATGAATACGAATTTTAAAAAATGTCCATAACATTGTACTTTTAAACACTACAGTCTATTTAAAAAAAATCCTAGCTATCTGTTTCGATGGACAGAGTACATATTAAATATTCTAGTAGCCTTGGCAATTGTCTTTTTGATTAGTTATAGAATTTGGAATCCAAAAGATCCGATAATTTCCATGTTACCCAATGTTAATCCCCGTTAAAGTCTGTCACGTGACTCCTTGTTACGGAGACGTGAAATCTCACAGGAAGTATCGGTACCACTTTGGAGTTCTCGTCATCCGTACAAATGACAATCATCCTTTGGTCCAGCATTATCACAGCTGTAAGTCACGGAATACCAGCGGGTAATTCTATATCTCCAGCAATCGTGTCACAAATGCATTTCGCCAGTTTTTTCACTGCACGTGACTCGTAAGAGTGCAAATCCAATATTTGGTAACATTGGTTTGCTAAGCTATTACGAAACCATTGTTTGTAGTATTGCTCGCCAGTTCTAAAGTAAAGTTACCAAGTGGCGTTATTAGCATAGGTATAGATCCTTGATGCGATATGGTACCTGTCTTCGGGATTTTTTGTATGGGGGTATTCGTAGATATGCCGTCATTCGAAAAAAATATCTTTATTGGTGAGAGTGTTGTAGGTACTATTTTATGTTTCTTATCTTTAGGTTTAATTGTTCTGTGTTTAGGCTTAGGATTTTTATTTTTTCCAATTTTTTGTGGCGCTGATTTTCCCATTATAATCTTTGTCTTCTTTACTGGTTTCCGTTTTGGTTTTGGTTTTGGTTTTGGTTTCATAGTTTGTGCTGCTCCTTCTGGAAGCTCTGGAGTGTCTGTTGATAAATCAAAACCAAGTTCTTCAAGGATTTTAAAATGTATTGCCTTATCTAAAGCAGACGGAGTCGGTGGAATAGTCGGGGGAAACGTTGCCAGCAGTGGTATGGGCGGAGTCGGCATAATCATAATGTTCGGAACTACAATTTGTGACTGTGCAGGTGCCAATTGTTCATTATTTTGCACAAGTATTTCACCTTTTAAGAGCATTGCTGTAATTATGTCGTCTATATTAACAGACGGTTTTGTAATGTGTGACGGGTTCGGGATGGTAACTGGACTGTCAGCTGTTTCAGTTACTGGAATATCCCTGTGTTTATGATTAGAGACAACGTTTGATAAAAGCGCGTGCAAATCCAACGTTTGTCTATTTGGAGGAGGTGTAGAGGCAACGACAGGTACGTGGAACAAACTACGATGTCTATTATCAGTTGTGTCGTCAGATATTCTTCGTGCAAAATTTCTGACGATACTTTCTCGTTGAATATGCCTCGGTTTTTTATGGGGAAAGCCATTGAACAATACTGGGGGCATTGTTGACACGAATAATTTTTTTCTTATATTTCCTTCCGTTATTAAATCCAAGTTTAGCGATCGGGATCGGGGTACTATAGAATGCCTTTCAAATAGATTTGGAATTATGTTATCGTTATTTCTCATGCCGCCATTTGCCCTTAAATTTGAATGAACTCTTCGTCCAAAATTTCGACGTCTGTTAGCCAGTATGTTCATGTTTCTATGTCTTCGTATTATCATTTCTTGTCTGCTTCGTGGAATGATATTCATATTTAAATTTCCCCTTCTACTGTCCAAGCGAATACTCTCTCTCATCTTTTGACGTCGTAAATTCAATAATTCTCTCTGTAGGATCAAATTACGCCTGGTTAAAGTATCCAACTCTCGACGTCTTTGTTCAAGAGATTTCTGGTTAGAATTTTGTAATCTTTCGATTTGTCTACTAAAACCTCCACCTCTACCAAGACTTAGTTGCGATCGTCGGCTTTCATTAAACGGAATTCTCCCCCTGTTAGTTTGACGCCTTGTCAAATGCTGAAAAAAAATAGATACATATTCTTTAATCAAGTGTTATTGTTTTGCGCTGTTAAAACGTTATTTTCCTCATAACAAGAACTTGTTCATGAAAATGACAAGTTATTGGTCTTGTTTGATACAACTTTTATTTTCGAACATATGCAGTTATATCGAATTAGAGTTCAACTGATGACGTTATTGACAAAAACGATCGTTTTAAATATTTGTTTTGGCCTCTTATGTAAAAATAACTTTGGTAGCAACACAAGCATCAAACTATTGGTTAAAACAATCAAACATAAAGCATAAAAATAATAGAAATAAACGAAACAGGAACCCCGCAAAAATGAATAATTAAAAGAAAAACCAAACAAAAACCAACAAAGGTCAATTAATATAATTTTATTACAAAATAGATAATTTATCTTTTAATTAAAATCAGTTTCTAACAAGATAATAAAGGTTAAATGTGTTACCTTTCGGTAGCGAGAATGAACTCGAATAGTTTTTTTTTATACTTTTATATATTTGCATTATTCAGTTAGAAGACGATATAGATTGCTGATATTTCTTGTGGCTAAATAATTGTTGTTAAAATATTCTAGAAAAAGTATCATACATGTACTTACATCACAGTTGACGCAGTAGAAAATAACGAGGATGAATAGTAAAACGTGCAGATAATCCATTATAAAAATATTTATTTTCTCGGTTTTCAAAACCTGTTGCTATAATCCTCCAGAAATATAGTTTATCAAATCGTTTATGCACACTGAAAAAAGCTCAGGCTAAATATAGTCTATTCCAACTGTGTTTGAATTTATAAATCTTCTGTATAAATTAAAATAAGATTCAAATTTCAGCATTATCATAATCGAGGCGCCCAACATCCAGAGAAAGTTATCAGTTATTTGATGAACGGCTGAATCGATATGTAAAACGCCTTGAGTGGAATAAATGAAATCAAAACATTTGCTTAATCCACAGTGTATATATATACAATTATAGGACAAGCACTTTAGTAAATATCAAGTGTATCGGGTCAACGCCGAGAAGTTGCAACTGCCCTATCTATTGGTGATAACCGCGGGTTTTATTGCGGTGACAATTATTCATGTATGATACCGTCCTCGTCATGTCAACAAAAGGATGAGTTGTCAAACAACGTGAGAAAATTAACCCAATTTCTGGCCTATATAACTGCAATGCTCTGCAGGTCGTAAAGAATACATTCGGTATGAAGTGTGGCCGGAACATGATCTTAATCATCTATTTGTATGTACTATATAAAGTATTATTGCTTTTAAATATAGTTTTCAAAATAAGTAAGTATATGCATATTGTTTAACTGGAATAATACCCGTCGTTGTCGTCGTTATAGCCGTCATCCTCATAATCATTTTCTCCTCACTTGTTTCATTGGACCTGCCTGTGGACTCACGGCGGGTGTGACCGGTCGACAGGGGATTCGTACTCCTCCATGGCATCTGATCCCACCTCTTGGTTTCCAGAGGTCCGTGTTTGTCCATTTTTACCGGATTTGTATCTATGTCCTGGACATTCTATTGATTTATACTTTGGTATCTGAAATTTTTACATTGGTTACAAGACGAGTAAGCTCTGTGTGTTTGTGTATGTGTGTGTGTGTGTGTGTGTGTGTGTGTGTGTGTGTGTGTGTGTGTGTGTGTGTGTGTGTGTGTGTGTGTGTGTGTTAATGTATTTGTGATCTTGAAATAACGGAAATTTTGATAACACAGTTATAACAAGTTTGACAAGCACAACATATGTTACTGAACATAAGATGCTGGAAGTATGGTTAGCCGGGTGAACTTTGGATAGCTCTTAGCAACCTAAAATTAGGGCTGGGACTAATAGCTTTTGTATTCGCCTCCTTAGCAGGCTGTTTGGTCATATGTAAGTGTATATGATTAGGCTATTGACAACGTTTTCTTTTAGGCGTGGTGTTCTATAGATGAAGTTCGGAAATTTTAAAAGGCAAGAGAAAAAGGCAAAATCTAAGATAATTCGCATATAAGCGAAAACATTATAGGACGTTAAAATTGCATTAAGGAAAATAATGGTTTAACGATTATAATTAGGATTTTCTTTATCTCTATGTTCAATTTCTCTCCTGTCGATTCAAAATGTCTCTCGCGACTGATTCAATTTTCTGTGCCATACCTGGTACATGTTTGGAGTAGGTAGTGACTAATAGTATAAGGAATCTCAATCCTCGGAGTTGGAATATTGATTAACAAACTCTCAGCAAGCCTCGGAGCTTCAAGAACGCTACCCTTGGATTGAGATTCCTTTGTTATTCTTCCAAGGTAGGGGTTGGATATTTCTCTGCCGTATCTGAAATACATGTCTCTTTAAATCTAAGCATAACCGTCATGTCTATGTAGATTTACGAAGCTCTATGTCAAGTCTGACAATTATGTTCTGCATTCTAGAAGACACACATGTTCTACGTCATTAATTATATTGTGACGTCATATTGCGTGTGGTTGGTCTATACCCTAGGATCGACAGGAAAATCATTAAAAGAGAGGGTATAATATGCGAAGGAAGAGAAAAATCTCCGTCAGCACTTTTTCGGTATATATGAAACCTTTGATCTTACAGTTAAAATCAGTGTCACAGATTTGCATATAATAAGTGAAAGATTAGATTATGATTATTGTAGAAAGGTAAAAAGACCATGGCAAACGCACTTCATCTACAGCTGTCTCCTTTTTGTAACATAACAACATTAGGAGGGCAGAGAATTATCGATAACATGGAATTCGAAGGTTGGATATATATATATATATATATATATATATATATATATATATATATATATATATATATATATATATATATATATATATAATATCATGAATTCACAATTTATTGGAAAACTATACACCATCATATATATAACATCAATTTGAGATTTATGTTTATCTATCTATTTTTCTATCTATCTATCTATCTATCTATCTATCTATCTATCTATCTATCTATCTATCTATCTATCTATCTATCTAATCTCTATTTATCTATCTACCTATTCTCTCTCTCTCTATCTCTATCTCTCTCTCTCTCTCCTGAAGTCATCACGTTAGGGATTTACAATTCCTATCCATGTTGAGATCATTTGTATATTCACTTTGTCATTTTGTCGTTTCCATAATGCATTGCTATTTTTTCATTCGTACCTAACATGCTACATTTGCCGTGTGTAGCTTAAGTTTAAGTCTTATTTCAAGAATCATTACTTTACCTTCCCATCTCGAGTACACGGGTACTGACGTTTTTGTTAAGTTTTAAGTTTGGACCACAAATAGTACACCTAATTGTAACGGAAGTATACAAAAAATGCGTGGAATAAAACAATAACCATAAAAAATATCTTACCATTTCAATTTGTAGTTTTTCTTTATTACGAATTAAACCAGTTACACTAAAATGACACGATTAGTAAAATAGCTTTTCTTTCTTCAGTTAAAGGAAGATTTTTTTTCAGTACCTGACATTACTTGGAGCAAAATCTGGCTTAACAAAACAAAACTAGATTGAACTGCCTAAAAATCATAAACCTAATTTTTCTCGAGCAAAACCTTTTGTAACCGAGAAAACGACAAAGTTTAATTGCACAAAATCACATATGTATATTTGTGATTTTGGCGCGGTTAATTCTAGTTTTTCCAATTAAACCTAGTTTTCTGCAATTAAATTTTATTCTTCTCTTAACTCATTCGTAAATAAGAAAAACGGAGTTTATCTGAAATAAAAAAACTACATTTAACGAATACATTTGATTTTAGAGTTTTTTATCAGTAAAATCTAGTTTTTCTAAGTATTTTATTTTTTTTTAATTTAACTTTTTCAATCCTACAGACCATAATAGACTAGTCATAAACAATAGATAAGAACACACCACTCAAATACTCGCGTGTAAACGGTTAAAGCTAATGTTCTCATTAACACACATTATCTGGGTAAAACTAGATTTAACTGAGAAAAAGTAACCTATATGTCTCTAGAGAAAACCCTAGTTAAGAGTCATAGAAGACGTTTACATACTACGCATAAAATGGAAAAAAAAATACACAAACAATTGATATCCCCTGTCATCCACGTAATAATACAAATATTTACTGGTCCATTATTTACATTTGACTTCTTTGAACAAATTACAAAATTACAAAATTACATATTCTGTTTGTATAAAACGTCGAATTTTTGAAATTTAATACAAACAAAAATTCATATTGACAGCTTGTATGATTCTGACTAAAACAATATCTGGTTTAAATGTGATTTTTGAGCATTTTTTTATATCCACTTTGTCTACTATTAACTGCAGTGCTACAATCACATTAAAGAGTTAAAGAGCCGTAAGCTGTGTGTGTTTATGTTTAAAAAAAACGAATCTCTTTCCATCTTGAACTCTTAGGTTGATGTTTATAATATAGAAGAAATATACACGGGCAATAAAAGTCTTAAATTCCTATGTATTTTGTGTAGCTTTGTTTTGAAACTTTTTCATTTGCAACTGATTTATTCAACGTAACTATTTGTATAAGCATACCACAATGATTTTCATAAGACATAAAGGGATATAGCGCCTTTACTTAAAAGTAATACCAACTGTAGTTCAGAATTATATAAATGTAGTGGAACTGTGTCAGTGAAACTTAGTAAAGATTGAGTTCAAGTTGCGATCATACATACACATGACTAGTAATGGTGTACAAGATGTTAAAACATCAATTACATGACAATAATGTTGTGTGGGACGAGATGTTTTACAACATAATTGTATAAAGGTGTTGATCAATTAACATACCGTCACAGACACGCTTGCATACTTCTAAAGTTATAACCTGTAGACAGAATGAAGTTACATATACTCAAATATTATGATTCCGTCCGAACCAAGAAGAAAAAAACATTTTGATTCCTTGTGCATCTTCTTTGTCTTCTTCTCTCGCTCCTTCTTCTTGTTCTTCTTTTTCCATGAATATGTTTTGACATTGGATGTAACCTTGCAACAAAGTTTGGTCTCCATATCCTATACTGCATTCAAGGTCACTGTCCAGTAGTCTTAATAATGTTACAAATGGGTTGTTATGTATATAAACGTGTGTAAAGTATACATGTATGCATATATATTTGTGCACGTGCGTGAATGGATGCGTAGTTGTACGTGCTCGCAGGCATGTATATGCGTCCAACATGTACATAGATGAACAATATAATAAATTTTACATAACAGTACTGTACTCCAATACGCATACGTAATTATATCTTTTTTTCTGGCTGTCGTTACTCTGCAGACAATGTCATAACTGCAAATGTTCGTTCAATTCAGCAAATATTATCATCGATTATTAAGAACTTTATGCTAACAAAACTACCGTCAACAAAAGGCCTATTACATAGTCCCCCCACACAGATCCGTTTCTGTTACAAAGACAATATTCAGAATTAAGGGTGTAAATATAACTTAAAAAATATTGTTACGAAAGTCAGTGATTAAATAGTCTTTTCATAACATCACCACAATATTCCAAATCAATATTTAACGTTTGATCCACAAGAAAGTTTACAGTCCAACAATGTATCAAATTAAGATTTTACGTTTGATCCACAAGGAAGTTTACATTCCTACAACATATCAAATTAAGATTTTATGTTTCATCCACAAGAAAGTTTACAGTGCTACAATATATCAAATTAAGAATTTACGTTTCATCGACAAGACCCATAACGTTTTCGCTTATGAATAATGATATGATATTATATGATTTCACAGTTTAAGTGTGAATCTTGTCTTTACGCCAGAACGATCTGCCTTCATAAAGCATGACCTTCTATAATAATTTATCATTAAGAAGGGGTTTTTGGAGAGTTTTACCTGAACCTGAATACAGTAAACACATAAAGAATATCACGTGTAATCGATCCACGCCTGAAGTGGTCGTTGAGACAAGACTAACAAGTACATTTTCAATTTTTTGTGTTCATTATGTTTCATTCATTGATTTAGCCTTGGTTTTTGAGACATGTCCTCCTGTATGCGTTTTTTTACCCACGCTGTTGTGTTGTTAAACCTGCAAACGTACATTTAATACTACATGGAATCATAATATATACATCAAAAGAATGTTTTGTTTTTAACGTACAGTACAGTGAACGTCATAATAATGCGAATATTTATTTGTCTCGTCTTTTATAACATTTTGATGTCGACGGCATCAAAAGATCACGAACACCGACCTCCTGCAATATTGTTCTGATTATAACTAATAATGCGTATAGTTATTTTTCCTTTAAATTTATTTCTTTATCTAAATTTAAATTTGTTTCACTTTCGTTTCTAATTATATTGCAAAGTCTTATAAAGATGTTAATATCAGATAAACACAAATATTTCTTGATAATAACTTTATGAGTAGGATAAATAAACTTACTTTTATCGTAATTGGCAAGATGCTGACATATACCACATTAATGATGTAATTGATGAAAAAAGATTTTTTTATCAGTATGAGGAGTTTAAAAGAATTTTATACGTATATGATAACTTTTTACAGCATCACGGGGTGATAGCATCAATTAAGACAGGGCTTACAAAATTCAATGCAGTAAATATTGGATAACATTTACCACCCTATACATAAATAATCATTTATTATCCAGTAACTATTTTATTAAAAGTAAGAAAAATGGATCACAACTTCAAGCAGTTATGTCGATCAACAAAGTTTAAATGCATAGCTATAAGAATATAAAACATCTCAGATAATAAAGTATAAATTTTTAGGATGTCAAGGATGTAGATACAAATTTTGTAAAATGGACAAACACGGACACCAAGTAGTGGGATCAGGTGCCATGGAGGACAAGTCACACCAGATGTGATTCCACAGTCAAATGAAAATGAAATAAGTGAGGAACGAATCTTCGTCACAATTTGTATAGACCTCTCAACAAACGCCAACGAAAAGGCAACGAAACAGAGTAATCGCAAACAAGACTATTATATCGACCGTAAAATTTGCAATACGTTGGCATCAAACGTGGCATTCTGTCTCAATGAAGTTGCAAGTAATATATAAAAAGTCTCAGATACCAAGGTATAAATCGATAGGATGTCCAGGATATGGGTACAAATATGGTTAAATTTAGATAAACACAAACTTCTTAAAACCATGGGGTGGGATCATGTGTCATGGAGGAGTAAGCATACCCTGTCAACCTATCACACCTGCCGTGAGTCCAGTCAAATCAAAATGAAATACACGAGGAACGAATCCTCGTCATAATTGGTACAGACGTCTCAACAACGGCCATAGAACAGGTAACCCAGCATTTCACTTAGTGAAACAAGACTATTATACCGACCGTAAAATTTGCGGAACATTGAAATCAAACGCGGTTTTCGATATACCTGTGTCAATAATTTTCAGTGACTGGTTTACCTCTGCATATGAAATGTTCACATGTTGAACACGCCCAAGTATATCTGATAGAAACTCTCGGCCTCACAGAATTTGTCAAAAGATACTATGTACACATTTATTTCTTCTCAAAATAAAAGACAAACAGATCATTCACTATGTACTTCTCTGTAAAACAACTGAAGAGACAACTGAACATATTATCTGGGACTATTATAAAATTCAAAATATTCTAGATATGATAAAACATATCTGCCAGTCAATGAAGGTTGTAGAATGGTAATACAGCAGGAAGAATTTATTTTCAGCAATACACAGAACTTATCTGTTCAAAACTTTTTTGTCTTTGCAATTAAAATACTACATTTACAGAATGTGATGTGCAAACAAAGATATTTCAGTATATAGATCAATTATTTTCTTTAAACATGTATTCAAATTATACTGTTAATTGGGAAATTTTGGCCATTGTTTATTTCTGGCCAGTTTGGCCATCTTATTAAAATGGCCAATACAAAACGTTCATATGTGCATAAGGTTGTTACCGGTACTGTTAAAAGTATATTAGTGTTTTATAGATTAACAAACAAGGTTCGATTTAAATAAAATCGTAATTAAGTAGTATATACAACATCTCAGATACCAAAGTATATATCTGTAGGATGTCTAAGACATAGATACAACTCCGGCAAACATGGACAGACACGGATATCTGGAAAACAAGAGGTGGGATCAGGTGCCATGGAGAAGGATGACACGATGCATCAATTTTAATTATTATACCTGTACTTTTCATTATATCGATATTTTAAACACCTGGAATGTTCAACACAACAAGACCGAAATTTGATGGTAGGTCAAATTCAAACATGACACAATCATAAATGACTGACAACATTTAACCCCTCATTTTATGACCAAAGTGGCCATATTTTAGTGCCGCCAAAATATCCCAATTTACGATATAAATTCAATGTTATGAAAGATAACAATTTTGATATGTTTAATAAATTTAGAGGCAGTGAGACAGAAATATATGTCGGTTTAATGCCTTTATCTTTGACACTGACAGTCAATCTAAACCTCGACGCTGTACCACAACGTCATTGTCGTGTTATACAAAGCATACCTGTCGGCGCGTTATTTCATTGTAAAATTATTCTACTATGAATACCTCTAGCATTTACATTTAAGGTAAGGACCTAGGCTTACTTGACTAAAACACTATCATCTCTTCTGACACTGAGGTCCTATCATCAGCACTGACTACTCTATAGTATTGTAGGTAAATGGCAACCTTATAAAGAACTACACGGAAATGTACCCTAAAAAATCTAAGTTCTAATACATCATAATTGACAACAAGAAAATGCCCCAAAGTTTATAAATAACTTCAAAATCACAAATAATCGTCCAAATCCAAAGATACCGCACATCATTTACGATTCAGACAGTGGCCTAAAGTTAACCCACTTTCACAACAAACAGCTGACCAACTGTTCCATGTACACGTGTATTGTGATGCCAATAACCGACATGGATCGTTGAATTCAACTCTAAGGTGAATTGCATTTTGTTCTGTCTGTCCAAGATGATTTGTTGAGTTTCTTAAGTGTTACAGAGCATCTTTTCATGTGGTAGAAAGGTACATGCTTGGCTTTGCACTATTTCCTGTTGTGTAAAGTTTCACCGTCTGACCTATATGTTATATTCTTTGCTGTCATCAGGTGATTATGAATAACTCATTCAATAGGTAAAATTACGGTTTGATGTTTGATGCAATTTATTGAGTTGATGAATTAAAAAATGCTAAATTTTCTAATGTTCGTAACTATATAACAGATGTATGTCTTTCAAAATGGTGAAGTACACAAACCTTGTAGTTTTGAAAACGGTATGATATAATAAAGCTTAGGGTTTTTCGGGGTTTTGTGACCGCTGTGGTGTAATAATAATAATAATAATAATAATAATAATAATAATAATAATAATAATAATAATAATAATAATAATAATAGTAATAATAAAGATAATAATAATAATAGTGATAATAGTGATAAAATGATGATGATGATGATGATGATGATGATGATGATGATGATGATGATGATGACAACGTTTCTTCATAAGTAAGTGTCAAAAATTAATGTATTTATTTAAAAATCGATAAAATGATGATGGCGGTTATAAATCAAATCAATATTTAAATTCTGTATCAAAGTATTTGAAAATTACATTTTTTATTAGTTTTTATAATAATATTGATTCAGAGCCAGTGTATTTGAATACTTATATTAAAGTCATTCGTCGACCCGGATATAAATGTTAATGATTTTTGGTTAAGTAATTCAGAAATCACGAAATGTGTGTATGTGGTGGCTTTTTGACTCGTTTACATCAGTGATTTTGACAGCTTTATGCTGCGTTGACAGTCTTATGGTTTGACGGACATTGATGAAGCAAAAAAGCAGAAGTAAAGTGAAAGAAGACACACACTCCGTGACACAATATAGTTGTGAAGAAAGACGGCTATTCAGGAAATAGCTACACAATTGAGATCAATCCACGGAATACTATAACACAATGAACTGTATTAGTAAAAACTATGAATAGGCATGGGATATGAGAAAATCCACATCGACAAGGATAATTATAAGAGAACATGCGCAAGACAGAGAAATTATTACTGACACATTTTCTTCCTTTTCGATGCTTTAATTTCCTAATTTCCTAATTTCTCTACCCCTGAAAACGTACACATATTTGTATCAACCAAAGTGTAAGTGACGAAACCTGGACAAATGCTCTTTTACATAAGACCACAATGTTAGTGCGTAAACGGAGATCCTTATAGTATCTACCAGTACACATTTCTAGTATACTTGAAATACCACATACATACTATCAAAGTTAAAATGCTCAGGACGATCGTTTCTGTCAATTAGACTTCATCAGTGGAGCTTCAATTTAAGATAGATGCACATTACCTAAAGCGAAAGTATTATCATACAAGGCCAAATATTAAACCTGATGTACAGCCAGCATCCTTCAAAGAGCAACCACTGTAAAAAGATGTTCATGTTGGCTTTAGAAGAATTTAGAGTTTAAACTAAAATATATTCTAATGACTATCATTTTACCGGATTTGTATCTATGTCCTGGACATTCTATTGAATTATACATTGGTATCTGAATTTTTTTATATTCTTAAAAAATGTCGATTTTGTCACAGCACTTTGCATAAGTTAATAAGTCAATCTTATTAAAACTACGGGGTCGCATGCGGGTCGACTGATAAAATATAGGATAAAATAAAATCAACAAAGATGTTACAAATGAAAACTGCTA
>BROG01000452.1:0-162500 GCA_030159075.1 Atrina japonica | reverse complement strand
TAAATTAATAAGGAAAATAGATGCATGATCATAGAAAATGTATTCCCCAGAAGTTTTTCATTTGCTAAATGTGTTATTATAAATGGTGTTTAAAATAGGTATTAAACAAATTTATATATATATATATATATATATATATATATATATATATATATATATATATATATATATATATATATATATATATATATATAAATGAATGTTAATTATATATACCTCGTTAAGTAAAAGAGAAAAGGAAAAAAGAACAGGAAAAAAGAAAAATTGCCGGTTAGCTATTGGCAGACAGATATACAGATATACATAAACAGACACATACAAAATACGCAAGGGATAGATAGATAGATAGATAGATAGATAGATAGATAGATAGATAGATAGATAGATAGATAGATAGATAGATAGATAGATAGATAGATCGATAGATCGATAGATAGATCGATACAGACAGACAGACAGATAGACAGACAGACAGATAGATAGATAGATAGATAGATAGATAGATAGATAGATAGATAGATAGATAGATAGATAGATAGATAGATAGATAGATAGATAGATAGATAGATAAATAGATATATAGATAGATAGATAGATAAATAGATAGATCGATAGATCGATCGATCGATTGACAGACAAACAGTCAGACAGAAAGATAGATAGATAGATAGATAGATAGATAGATAGATAGATATATAGATAGATAGATAGATAGATAGATAGATAGATAGATAGATAGACAAAGAAAAGAGACAAACATGAATTCTCATTTTACTTTCGTAAAACCGTAGATATCTCACGCTTACTTGTGACCGCCACCATATGTCTGCAAATTGATGGCGTATAAACCAATTCCGTCATTTAAACTAATTGCGAGTAAACAAAAAAAAAAATGGCTACAGCAACAATATCAACTGAAATGCCCAAAACCCCATGTGAAGTATGTAAATAATGCCACGTGACGATACATATATTATTCAAATTGTCCAATATCAGGAATTTATATAGCTATCCAACGAGTTACCTAAAGACAATAAAACAAAAATGCCAACATCCATAGTTATTAGATAAATGACCAATAATAAATACATCAAGGAACCTCTCATTAGATCGGATATGTACATATTAATATCTGGTATTTGTCATAACGTTTGATACTTTTGAGTACCAGACATCTACTCCAGACTGTGACCTCGACAGCGATACCTGTAGTTATATATGATGTCTTACGACATTAACTAGTTTGGAACAGATGCCGGAAAAAAAGCATCAGTGGAAAACCCAATTTAGACCATATAATTGACTGTCTCAAAGTGGTCGGATTACTGAGGTGGTATCTTAAGTGAGGTTCTGTAATCATTTATCAAGGTACTGGACATTTATTGTTTGAAATTTGAGATATCTTACCTGAGGTGGTATTTTAGGTGAGGTTCCATTTTACCCATGCCTGCCAAGATATATGTTTGAAAAATACCTCCTTGGCCAAAGCGACCCGTTCTCTTTTTAGGTAAGACACTTTGCCTTGAAGTAAACCTATCCTCCCCGAATGGAATGATCTACCGTTAATTACCATGTGCAGTGAAGACACAGTATATTAAATTGATATTTCGCACTGATAACACTTTTTAAATTTTAAATTCTTCAAAAGCTAATGTAGTCATCTTTTTACAGTGGTTACTCTTAGACGGATTTGACAAGCAATTAGATTTTGGATTAAACTTTGTATGATACCACTTTCCCTTTAAAAAATATATATTAAATTGGAGCTCAACTGATGAAGTCAAAGTGACAGAAACGATCGTCTTGAGCATTATAATTTTGGTACTACGTTTATCATATTTACCAAAGTAATACAGTCAAAATTATATGGGTGATGTTTAAGCATTAAAAGTGTTAATGTAGACACCAAATCGCAGAGCTACAGTGCGATGCAGGGTACCAGCTTCGATCACTCGAATTACTCGAATGTGCTAATTTTTTTTCCCTCCATGACATTTGCTCTAAGGTTAATTTCAAAAGAAAACAACTGCCTTTCTGTTCACCAGCTTTCTAAATAATGACTCGAGAGTTGCAAAGTGCATAACATCTGCAGTAAGAAAATGGTGGGCGGCAAAAGCGAAAACAAAATGCAAGGCATCAGGTTAAAGTATACAATATTCAGGTAACTTTTTTATCCGTTTCTATATATATATATAATATATATATATATATATATATATATATATTATATATATATATATATATATATATATATATATATATTTATATATATATATATATATATATATATATATATATATATATATATATATATATATATATATATATATATATATATAAGATATATTGATACAAATTTACTCCACAAATATGAATAGTATATCTCTAAATATATATATATATATATACCGATAAGATATGCATTGATACAAATTTACTCCACAAATATGAATGAAGTCATGGCATCTCTAAAATGAATATATATATAATTGTAGTTGACTCTTAGCTGACTATACACAACCTTTTGATGTGTCAAGACTATGGGTTATATAAATAACACGGTATTGGAAATCGTACTTCCAAATACTTTTTTACCATTTGTAGGCCAGTAGGGCACTGGGTTATAGCATATGTATTATATTATCAAATCAGACAAATTGCTACATTAAGGAGCATATCATTTATGATCTTATTAAATATTAATAACCCTTTTCAGGACGGGTTCGATAAGCTAGGCACTTTATTACCTGTTATTCTAAAGGGAAATTACTAGTATGACAATATTAAATAGGAAAGATTGCACGATGTCATCCGTAAATCAACCAAGAAAAAAATACCACAAATATAATACTGGATGCCAAAGGACGTCTGGAAACTATATAAGTCGGGCACGGTGCTAAAAACGAGTAAGCATCATCTCCTGACAGATACACTGATTACAAAAACGAAGACATATACAGAACAAATACAAGTGTATTTGTTGAAAGAGTATAAATAAAAACAAAGGAATAGACAAATTGAAGTAATCATTATCACCAACTTAATAATCATCCCCATCAACAAAACCAGCAGCAATAGTAGTAGCAGTATCAGAAGCAGCAGTAGTAGTATCAGCAGCAGTAGCAGCATATTTTTCTTCATCTTCTTCATTATCACCACAAGCACAGCATCAACGGCTTCATTATATATACGTTACTATTTTATTTCTTTCGATTATTATTATCATTATCATTATTATTATTATTATTATTATTATTATTATTATTATTATTATTATTTTGTATTTTATAATTATTGATTTTCATCATTATTTTTATTATTATTATTATTATTATTATTATTATTATTTTAATATTATTAATGAGTATCATTACTATAATTATTATTAGTATTATCATTATTATTATTATTATTATTATTATTATTATTATTATTATTTTATTATTATTATTTTTTTTTTACTTTATTATTACTAATGATTATTATTATTATTATTATTATCATTATTATTATTATTATTATTATTATTATTTTTATTATTATTATTATTATTATTATTATTATTATTAAAATTATTATTATTATTATTATTATTATTAATAATAATGTGAATATTATGTAAATCAATTTGTATTTAGGGACAAAGAAAATTGAAATAATTGTTTCATATGTAAATAATTATAAAGAAAATCATACATAGATACATGACATAACAACAGATTGTTTTGAATATATTTTTATCATTGTATACATCAACGAAAACACGAAACAAATAAAGAAAACAGAAGATCATCGAAATTATAACTAAACATTGAGATATTTGTATCCCATATTTTTAGTAGTCTTTTTTGTCCTTTATCTATCTATTACCTACTTATTGATTCAAATAAAATGAAGTCATCAGAAAAAAAAGAAAAAATCAACATTTAAGGAGATTAATAAATGAGTGTACAAAAAATTAGTGAAAGAAGTAAGATTTCAAAACAAATATCGAACTCAAACATCAATTGTATATTTTCGTTTTCATTATTAGCAGATATGGTATAAATTACAATACGGATTTTCTGTCTCTTGACAATAATTGACAAAAAATATAATATGGACATGAATATAGAGACAAAAATATGAAGATATAAGTATAAATTACAAAATATAATTAATAGTGGGTTTTTTTATTCATAATTATTTATAATACAAGAGACGCAAATTTTATAAAAGTGTTAAAACCTAAGATAATATTTGACGATGGTTGCAACATTCATATATCCTCTATCATATGGGTCATAGATGGCCAGGATAGCTCGTGTTTTATTGTTCTCAGTAATTGAGTAGTTCCCTTTGATATTTCTTTTGACGGCTGGTGTGACGTAATGCAAGCAATGCAAGACATGTATCATGACAAAATACAGGTCATAAAAATGACACGTACTCGTCAGGTCTCGCCACACAGAAAACCCTATTATGAATTGATCGTAAAGTAAAAGTTTAAATTCAAAGCAGTAATTCGTCCATAAATTAAAAGAATAATTTTAGTCGGTCATGATTAAAAGATACTTTTAGACGCTTAATATTGTTGTTGATTGCTTAAGAATGGAACACGATATATTGAGCCCGCGGCTGAGAAAAGAGGTCCTGATGACATATCCAATGAAAGGCGAAAAGACAATGGATTCTGTCTGACATTTTATATCCAGTTTTGTAGAATTTTTACTCTGCATACAAAAAAAATTGCTCTCACGTGCACTCAATTACATAATGTTTATTTATTTCTTTAAATTCACGTATATTCCAGTTTCTGAAAACATAGAAATCACAAATCCCCCCCCCCCAAAAAAAAAAAAAATGTCCTTAGGACCCTTTTCGTTGCCGCTTGTTCTATTATATGATATAGGTTCGCATACAGAGCATGTGTTGTGAATGTTCAAATATTGAATATGGTTCAAGCAATATATATATTAAATATGAAAATAGTTGCTAAATTTTCTATCATAACTAAATGATGAGCATTTTTAAATATTATTGACGATACAAAAATTCTAGTTATACAACATAGGCCAAAACAAATGCTTATCATAATTTATTTGGAGGAAAAATATATTTCTGCTATAACTTGTGTTTTTATACCAATCTCATGAAGTTTGATAGACGACGCTGCAATAATTAAAAATGTACAAATATCCAACAGTGTTGAATAAATCAAATTGGTTGAGCCCGCAATACCACTGTATTAAAAATGGTTATACATGAAGTTGTATCAGGTCAGTTGTCGGCGGTGAAAATCTGCGATAAAAGTAATTTGATGGAACGATGTCTCTAGTAATGTGTGGTTTCCAACCTACATATTGCTGTAATCTGGGGAAATTATGATTGAAGCCAAGTAAATGTTTGGCGCGATCATTGGAATCCGCGCCAGATGGTGATGTAGACTAAATGTTCTTTACTTAGGAAGTTTTTAGTTATGACAAAAAGAGATTCAACAACTCGTGTAAGTTGATTTTCACGCTTATCTAACTCTCGTTATTTAAATATCAAAATTTGAAAATCCAGTCAGACAAACATGATAATCAACTAACCGTCGCTGTAAAATCTTTATTTATAAAATTGTAAAATTATCAGTGCTTAGCATATCAGAGTTTCGTTATACGAAGATTGTCTACTTGAATCAAATGATAACATAAACGACAATAGAACCAATCGGAAAAATCTGTCAGGTCAGTCCTCCTCGGGAAAATCAATGCTACGTATCCCGTTAGTTCATATAATAGGAAACTTGTCATACACAAAGGATAACAAATATACCAAATTAACAACGCGTCATTCTATGTTCGATGCCCGAGGGTGCACCTGTTCACTCGACTAATTGAAGGTTTTGTTCTTTTACAATACATCAATATGAAAATGTTTTTTGATCCATGAGACGTGTACTAGTTGACAAACACATATAACACGAATGTCTGCAATACGTATATCTAAAAGTTTTATTTACATATATGTGAATATCACACACGTTTCTGACTTTTGAAACAATTTTGATAAAAAAAATCCTGTTTTATTGTTACAATGGATCATATATTTGAATGCGTATATATATATATATATGTGTGTGTGTTAAGCACATATATATGTAAAGCACAAATATCACTACGACATTAAACATTTACTTTGGACTTTGGATCAGAAATGATATTATCTGCGTAAGAAAAACATACATAATGAACAAATACAGAAATAACAGACGGGCATGGTGAGTATGTAGGTGATTTGTATTGCTGTATCTGCGATAAATAAATCATATATATATATATATATATATATATATATATATATATATATATATATATATATATATAATATATATATATATATAATAAGTTATGCAGTGCAATTCTGTCTTAATTTGATTTGAATCTACTTAAGTGTTTTCTTCATAAGACAAACATAAGCTACATGATTACCTCCCCTACTTTTTAATTTTGTAAACGAATTATTTTACAAGTCCCCGTTTGGTTTTGTTTTATTTTTTTTTTATCTTTTTATTTTGTTGCTTGTGATGATTTCAAAAATATATTTTAAATATTGGAGACTTTCCAACATTCAAATCAATTACTAGTATATAAGAAATACTTTGTATTACGTAGGAACATATTGGCTCTGTTATAAATCTGGATTGATGCCCGTTTCTTTCACAATTCTGTGATACTTCTATGTCAAACAAATACAACTAAAAGAACACAGATACAAATATTTCATCGAAGTTTAATATGTTGGTTATATATCGGTTTATCAACGGGAGGTAAATCGGTAGAATAGTTTGTATGTAAAATGTAAAACCTTATCCATTAATAGAGGATTTTCTTTCTGTTAAATGGATTGGAACTGCTGTCCATTGTAACTTCCATGCAAATGTCCGTTGCAACAAATACAAGTCAGAAGAGATCTATGTTGTCGCCGTACATGTAGGAAATATTACGTAACAAAAATATAAGACAAACAAATGTTGATTGATAAATAAACCCCAAACAGAAGTCATTTCAATAAAATATATACAAATATATATAGTGGAATATGTTATAAATAATAAACAAGAACACACGATTTAACTTCATAACACGCTAAACAAACAACTCTTATTTTACAAAAAGCGAAATAAATAAGAAAAACTGGCCAAGTACAAACATTAAAGTTATAAATTATTCCCTATCGATACCTGAAATGTTATAAATTATAGTTAGAATTCATCGATTTAAACAATGTTATTATCCATTCATATTTTTCAGCACGGCTTTGAGTAACAGTTCCTCTAACTCCGGCTCTTCTGTCACTCCGCGGATATGTGAAAAAGAGCGTATCGGATTATGTATCGACGTAATAGTAGCTTTAGTTCCGTTTCCGGTGTCTGTAAAGGTGATTCGTTTTGTGCTTCCTACATTGAATTGACTGGTCTGACCACCGACGCTAAGCACGCCAGCATCTGGACTACTTCCCATTATGGATTCAAGATGCCGCAATTCCTTTGGAAGTATTTCAAGCGCCATTTTAGATACAAGATGCGCAGGGAAATTTGGTCCAAGTACTTCCTTTAAAGCCTGTGTTGGTGTTTTGGGAATATTTACAACTGGTGCGGTCACTATCGGTGTCGGAGTTGTTGGTAATATATTTGCTGAAACAATGGTTTTTGGCGTATTAACAATTACTGGTGCTGGAGTCACGTTAACATTCAATGGTTTAGCAATGTTTGGAGTTGGCGTTACCACAACTTGCAATGTTTTAACTGAGGCAACAGGAACGGTGGTGGCGGCGGCGGCGGCAGCAGAAGCGGCAGCAGCAGGAACTGCGTTGTTAATTGACGCCAGTTGATTTAGAGGATTGTTAATATTTCCCGTCTGGATATCAGCTGCAATAGAGGCGATATTACTAGCTAGTGCTACATTTCCAACATTAGGTACAGTTTGAACGTTTTCTCTCTGAGTCTGAATAACTAGCTGAGCATCACTTGGATTTGAATTTCCGAAGACCTCAAACTGCGTATTTCCAATTTGTAAATTGAGAGGTTTGCGTGAATTATTTCCTCGTAAAAGTACGATATTTGTTCCCATTGATGTTGGTAACCGTTGTTGTGGCTCTGTGTTGAAATCCGTGCCAGTCGTACGTCTTATCGATCGGGATCGAGATAAATCCTGTCGAAGTGCTCCAAGAACATCGGTTCCCCGAGAAATCGACTGCGTATCTCTTTCGTCTCGCCTAAGAAGCATCAGAAGAGTGTTGATGTCGTTTGCTAAATTAGAATCACTGGTTCCTCGCGTTCTGTCTAGAATTCTATCCGGCAATCCAGAGATGACGTCATTTGTTATGCGTCGGCTAGTATGTGTACCTGACTGTCGTCTGCTACTTGTTAACAAACTGTCACGAGTCAAGGAGGAACTACTTCGTGTATTAAAATTTGAAGAAAGTCCTCCTCGCCGTGAAGTAGATCCAGCATCCCGATTCAAACTTGCCGAAGCATCCAAGTTAGACCCACGTGATGATGCACGTGAGCCGCGTTGAAGCAATTCCTCACGCCGCAGTCGTAACAGTTCTGCTCTCGTCAAGCCAGATCCACGATTTTGAAGTCGAATCGTTGAGCTAACATCATTTCTTCTACCCACGTTGTTTGATCTGAATTCTGGTGAAAATCGACTTGTTCCGTCTAAAGAAACACGGCGGAATGAATCTCCAGAAAAACTTCTATCCTAAAGAAAAAAATATGCTTTATATTAGTAACGATACAAACACACACACACACACACACACACACACACACACACACACACACACACACACACACACACACACACACACACACACACGCACACACAAAGACACACACACACACACACGCGCGGGCGCGCGCGCATATATATAAGAATAAATACAGCGCAGAGTAAAATGTTAGCACTTCCATTTAAACGAGACCAACATTAAAAACTAAGTAATGTACAACCTAAAGTGGTAATGATATGAAATAGAAACAAAGAGAACAGGTGATATGAAGTAAATCAAATGTTATCAGATTAATTGTGGTCAAGCATGTGGAAAATGCCACATATCGGTACTTTGACCATCTTCAGCAGAACTCTTCGGGGGCTTTAATTAAGATCAATGTGTTTCGTCTATTAAACTATTATAGATAATGACAGTGAAACCTAGATACTAGCGCTTTTTATTTACAAATTTATTGTTATGTTATGTTACAAAACGTCTAAAGATTCGTTTGTATTAAAGCGCTAACGTTTTATCATAGGCAGACTTATATATATATATATATATATATATATATATATATATATATATATATATATATATATATATATATATATATATATATATATATAATATATATATATATATATATATATATATATATATATTATATATATTCGGCCAAAAAACCGAAGATAAAATGATGAAATGTTCAACAACTTGAACCGGCACCATAAAATTTAAGATTTAATAATTCAGTCTAATTATTTTACTCCACGTTTGCGTATTCTGGAATCTGTTTGATGAAGCAGATAATGTAAAAAATAAACACTGACTTTAGTCAACTCTTAGATTATATTGTGCCAGGCTCAGATGCAGGTGATATATTTTCTCTTGAGAAACACAAGTTGCCGTGGTGAAACCCTTTTCAATTAACATCAAAGCATTGATTTGAATAAAAAAATGCAAATAATACACACAAAATCTTACCAAATTTACAATTCTTTGACCATTTATGAAGCACAGTTGAATTACTATCCCGAACACTAACATAAAAAACAATCTAACCATTGTTCTTCTTACATTGGAAGATCTTATCCAGACACACACATAAATTTCGACAAAATGACCTCTCCAGATCCCGACATCCGTCTTAAATACAACAATATAAAATTTGAGAGACGATATCGATCACTGTTCGATCTATGTTACGTAAGCGTCATGTAGAACATGTACAATATAATACAATGAGAATTCCTTTCACACAATGGCGACTTGTTAACATCTCTACACTTTGGGGATCTCTAAGGAAATATCAAAGAATTCAGCATTATATCTTTAATCTACAATTATGTTCATCGTGCATTTATTGGATTATTTTGTAATTGTTACTGCATTATTACAGCAATTAATTTTTTTAATCTTTTGCAATTACTACATAATTACATTTTATATATGACTATATCATATTTATAACTGGTATATTGTTATGATATTTATTTATTTTATCATTTTTATTTTCATCATTATAATTCCATATGTATTTGTCATTTGATTCATTGTTATTTCATTATTATTATTATTATTATTATTATCATTATTATTATTATTATTATTATCATAGCTATTTTTATCAAAATATAATCATGAATTTCAATATCTGGAATGTAGTAGCATTATTATTTAGTATACGTCACCTAAAATGTAAGAAATATTGACAGAACATTAAATATATTTATTCCTTTAGCATACGGCAACTTGGGTATTAATAATTTTATTTAACAAGTCCGTGCCAGAAAGCTTACAAACGTTGTTGTTGTACAAAAGGAATCTCAAAGTTAATCATTCTGTACTATGGCAGTTTAAAACAGATAATATTTGATTATGTTGTGGTTGTTCCGTCAGTAAAAACTGTGTTCTTAAGTTGAGTTTCTTATACAAAAACACATGTTTTGGCGTATTTGCAGTCGAAGGTTATATATATAATTTAATAGAGACACCTTGATATAGTTTCGTGCCGATTAAAAAAAACCTAATATTATATATATATATATATATATATATATATAATATATATATATATATATATATATATATATATATATATATATATATATAAACAAATACAGCAAAAAAATAATTTTCGTTCATTGAAAAATATCAAACGTAACTATCAGTTTCATCAATCCATAAATTCCGGTGAATCGTAGTGGCAGTAAACATAACCGTTTCCATCAATTGTATTTTCAGTACCCACAGAATATAAAAAAATATCCGATACCAAAGTATACATCAATAAAATGTCCAGGACATAGATACAAATCCGGTAAAAACGGACAAACACGGACCTCTGGAAACGAAGAGATGGGATCGGGTGCCATGGAGGAGTAAGCACTCCCAGCCGTGACAGTCAAGTCCAGTGAAATATGTTAGGAATGTATCCTCGTCACAATTGGTATAGACGTCTAAACAACCGTCTTAACGACGAAAACGCAACTCAACATTTCACTAAGTGAAACAGTAATCGCAAACAAGACTATTATACCGACCGTAAAATTTGCGGAACATTGACATTTCGATATCCCTGTATCAATAATTTGTCGGTGAGTAGTAATATTCGTACGCTGTACACGCCCTGGTATATCGGATCATTTGTGAAATATAAACATCATGACTGAGGGATATTACTATTTAAATGTGGAAAATTTACTATGGGAATGCCGAAATCGTCGCGTTTATCGTATAGCTTAGTTGCTAATTTCCCGTCTGTGTTTATATTAAGTCAAATGTCTAAGTATGAAGCGTGTGTGTTTGATTCTGTTGTATATTTAATTTATTTCTAGTTCGCTGGGATATATCGCATTGACATATGTATGAACGTTGCCATTATTGATTGACAAAACGTCGTCAGTATATCTAAATGTCAAATTAAAGGACACCGCTAACTGTTTCTTCTTTTGATTCAGCAGGTTCTGAATGAAGTCTGCTACGTATGAATAAAGGAACAGGTCGGCCAATAAAGGGGCACAATTGGTTCCCATAGGAATGCCGACAATGTGTTGAAAGACCACGTCTCCGAACATTACAAATACATTGTGTATGAGGAATTCCAGCATGTTTTTATATCAACTTCAGTGTATTTATGTGCAGAATCAGAGTGGTGTTTGACGAAATAAGTATCCTGATAGCCAATCACTAGATATTTATATTTTCGGGTACCACCTTTGGTGGAAAAACAGTTGTCTATGATACTAAAAAAGTCTTTCTTTTATTTTTTATGTGGAATCGTTGTGTAAAGAGTAGAGAAGTCATGGGTTTTGATACTGTGAATTCGAGAAAAATTCAAATTTTCTAAAAACTGTTTAGGATTATTAAGTATCCACATCTGATTTACACCGCATCTGGAATAAGCAACTGTACTGTATTGTTGAAGTTTCTCCTTAACGGCTGTCAATATCTTGGTAAGGAGTAAAGATAAAGGTTTGGTAGAACATTTGCTGGATCCTGCTATGTATATAATTCCATAATTCGAATACTGTACGTACACTTATTTTAGCAGTATTCTAGCTAATTCAAGGGCAGCGCTAAAATTTCCCCATCCTGTCATTCTGTATACACGGCAAAGCCAATGAAATGCTAATTTAAGATTGCACTAATAAGTATATACCTCCTGAGAGCGCTAACATATGAGTGCGCTAATTTAAATACACCTATAGTATGTTAAATAAAACAGTTTCTAATGAATTTCAATAAAACCATTATCTGTTTCGGAACTCACATATACCATAAAATAAATTATTAGGACAACGTATAATTTAGATGAACAACAGACAAACACTGACCAGCATGTGTCAGAGAGGGGTAAGCTTCTCCCTGTTGACTTATCATACTTGAACTCGGGAAGTCTTGCTGTGAAATATTTTAGCTCTTTTTAAAGAAATTGAAACGTTTGTATTATGTTTATAATATTCAATATTAAATATTCCTATAACAAAAACAAACATCGATAACAGGACATAAACATCACTTAATGGTAATTACATTTTGCTAATCAATATTTTCACAAAAATATCAAAGCTAATCCTAACATGTAAACACATTAGTCTATAACTTTACTAATTGCACAGTAGTTCAACATTTCTCTATCGCAGTTGGCTAATATTTTCTGAAACAGTACTTTGCATAATTAAGGTAACTTAAAGAGACACATTAAAGGAATGGTATAATTAAAATAAGTATCATCCTAACACTATTATCTACTAATTGATAGCATCATAAATTAGAAAAAAAATTAATTGAATAAAAAAAAACGTTTACAACAAGCGAAGATGTCTTTGCGAGGCGTAAACCAATACAAAATAAAAAAAATCCCCACAAAAAACACATCTATTTAACATTTAAGTGGGCGTTAACAAAATGGGTATACGTGCATTTCCACCCACTGAACATGGAAACCAGATAACATGAAGGTTAATTGTTGCTTTTACAAAAAATGACATGATTCCTATATAACACACAAACGAAAGTGACACTTTAAATCTATCGCCTTCCACTCCTACTGATTAGATCATGATCCTTATATATACATCTGTACGTTATATAATAATATAACACCTAGAGTCGTTATCTTACATGAAACGGACATTTAGTATGATGAACTGCTTACAGACAATCATTGTCTGGTGTCTGTGTTCTTCGTCCTAATTATAAGTGGTCACTCATGATGTTCAGTAGGTGATTATATAAAAAAGAATAAATGAAACAACGTTTACATGTACGGCTAATTTGTGTTGTCGGTTATTCAAGGAATGTATATATTGAAGTTCGATTCGTCACTGTAATAATAATAATAATAATAATATAACAATGAGCATACATATGCTTATTAATTGTCCAAAGCATTTATGAATTACTGTTATTTTAAACTGAAAATAAATTGATGGAATATCTTATATATTTGATTACATACGACAGGTATTTTCAACTCACGGGAAGACGTTCTTTATATCATCGAAACTACGAAAAGGTCAGTATTTCGAGATATAATCGCTTAATTAAAAAAGGTGTTAGAGCTGGTTATATATGGAGATAGTATAATTACGACATGGTCACGACTTAAGGTTCGGTGTTTGGCTCGAACTCGTCGACCTGCCATTATACTGTTACGGTTATTCGTCTGTCTTTCTGTTTTTATCTGTGTAAAATATTTGACGTAGTGTATTTTATCAATGCAACTCGATTAATATTTCTTTTTCTTCGTAATGAATGTACTTACACCGGAACTAATAAAATATAACTCTTAACCACATGGTATGTAGTTGTTGCAGAACGTGTCTTATAAACATAATATCAAAGTTATGATGCTCCAGACGATCGTATCTGTGAAATAGACTTCATCAGTTCATCAGTTGAGCTCCAATTTTAATTAGATTTTTTAAAGGGAAAGTGCCGGCCTGGCTCAGTCGGTAGTGCGCTCGACCCTTGATCGTGAGGTCGTGAGTCCAAGTGCAGTCGGTGACAGGTTGGTTTCCTGTCTTTCGGATGAGACAGTATAACTCGAGGTCCCGTGTCGCGGTAGGTGTTGCACGTTAAAGAACCCTCATTGGTCAATGGCCGTAAGTGCCGAGCATAGGCCAAAATTTGAATCCCTTAACCGGCATTTAGTGACGCCTTCATATGAGTGAAAGTGGGGTGTTAAAAAAAGAAACAAACAATCTAATGGGAAACTGGTATAATACAAGGAAACATAATGAATCATTAATAATAAATCGATCATACAAAGCCAAATCCGTCTAAGAGTAAGCTTTTGAATAGTTTAGAATTTAAATTGTGTTTTCAAGCTATACTTTGCAATATACGGTTATTAGTGTTTACATGTTTGGTTAAGATAGACATATATTTCGCTAATTAAACATTATTGTATATTCAAATATCATACGTAGTAGACATATATCAAAATCGCTGACACCCCCTCGTCCATAAATCATGTAAATTGCTGGACATCATAAAATGGTTGTAACAGTTCCACTGGAGGGTTGAATAATTCCCAACCTTTTTTTACAAATTTAAGATAAGAAATTTGATATTTATATCACAGCTTTACACATATTTGATATTATTACTTACCTACACCACATGAATAAGTGGACCGATGATTTGAGAAATTTGTGTTTTAGATTATAAATCACGTCAGGAACCACTTCCTATTTCATTGTTTTAACAATGTCAGTATATCATGTCCAATTTTTGTAGTTATTAATACCGCGATACGACTGGAAGAGGATAGGATGTGGAGATGTGTATCAGGCAATAACTCATAGAATTACAATTTAAATTTACAGTACATAGGATAAAGTATTGAGTCTCTTGTTCGAAAGCGGTTGTCGATTTTGATGAGGATTTGTTTATCCCTCATTTCATTTGAATTTGAATGTGGTCTTGTGACGAGTGACTTGTCAATTGGGGATGGCTATACCTATTTATCATATGTCTGTACTAGATATGACTATATTTATATATGCGATGCTGTCACTAGCCGTGCATTAATTATTCTCGTTATTCGGAAAAGAAAAAAAAGAGTTCCGAGTGTCATCTGTTTCCGGTACATTTCATCGTCTGCTCGTTCGGTGTCATGCAAAATCATGAAACGGAACATGGTGAAAGTATTTTTAATTCTTTGTCGACCAGAATATTGAAATTAGAAAGTATGTTGTTATTGTTGTATATTGTATGTGTTTTAATTTGTAATTTAGACACATGATAAAAAGTTTAAAAAGTTTAAAATATGCCCATTTTGATATCATACTGCTTCTCGGCCCTCGGTCCCGATATCAGCCCTCAGTCCTTAGGCCCTCGGGCTGATATCGGAAACTTCGGACTGAGAAGGAGTATAATATCAAAATGGTCATATAATAATCTCTATATAACACCTGACCCCGTTTCTGGATTTTTACGGGTCTGTACGTGTTTTCCAATGTTCCCCATATATGTATTTTGTATTCTAGACCCCCTTTACGATTGAAACCTAGGTATATGTTATTGCTATATAAGTATGCATTCTCGATGTTCTTCTAGGAAAAGTTCCACAAACGTAATTCCTAACAATTAGCAATTCGATTCATACAATTTGAATTATAAACCGACTTGAAAAGTGCTAAATAAAACATATTCAGTAGTTCAAAACATCGAGAAATATGACTTATTAAAGATTTTACGAATTTTATATTCAACATACATCCCATACATTTATAATAAAACAC
Organism: Atrina japonica; assembly: GCA_030159075.1. NCBI lineage: Eukaryota > Metazoa > Mollusca > Bivalvia > Pterioida > Pinnidae > Atrina > Atrina japonica. The sequence continues at coordinate 146,502 of BROG01000452.1, read as the reverse complement.
GATTTATAACAAATTGTTTTATATACGTCATTTTTACACGAATACATGAGGTAAATGTCTTGCAATATCGATATACAAATATACACATTTGTGTTGGTGAAAAACAAGTCATACAATCTCAAGAGCGTATAAATCTGCATGAAGTTTACATTTTGTTTATTATTGATTATAATTTTGGATTTCTGCACAGAATACAACGGACATTAAACCTTTCAACCCTACAAACCAGAATAGACTGGTCATTTGAAAAAAAATACACATTCCTGTTACATATTTAGGAATGAACAAATTAAGATGTGTTCGTTAGATAAATAAACTTCTTTTTATAACATATTTTTAAATTTGTTTTGTGAGCCGACATTGCTCAGTCGGTAGCGCGCTCGATTCTTGATCGTGAGGTCGTGATTTCGAGTCCCGCCGGTGGCAGGTTGGTTTCCTGTCCTTCGAATGAGACAGTAAAACCCGAGGTCCCGTGTCACAATAGATGTACAAAATGTTAAAGAACCCTCACTGCTCAATGGCCCCAAGTGCCGTGCATAGGCCAAAATTTGAAGCCCTCCACCGGCATTTTGTGACGTCTGCATATGAGTGAAAAATTCCTGAGTGGGACGTTAAACAGCAATGGACAAACAAAAAACAATTTTGTTTTGCAATTTAATATTATAACGTTCGCATGTCTTTTCCAATATAACGTGTACACAATTTTGTAGAATTATATTTTGTTTTACTGGAGTGTTTTCTATATTTAGTCGGAACATGTTTCCTGATGATGAAACCGTAGCAGTATATGGGGTCAGTGCGCATGTGTGCAAAGTAATGAATGACATTAACTGCAATAAATAAGATATAAATATAATCGGCGATGGGACACTGGAATACTTGCAAAGTTACGTGCAGAAACAATCAAAACGCTATTTGCGTTTCTATTTCTGAGTATAGCTTGTCTGATCTGTAACACCTCAAAATAAGGTAGACCACGGATGGGAAGTTGAGTTTCAAAGCCATTGACGTTTGCGCATGCGTATATTTTAATAACAAACTGATAGAGTTTAATTGACAGAAACAATCGTCTCGGGCATTATTACTTTCGTATTATGTTTATAATACTTACAACCACTAGGTAGTGGACCATATGAGTCCCCAAGGGTATACATAAATATATTCGGTAACAGCTGACAATCTAATACTAAAATTTTAAATTATAAATTCTTCAAAGCTGTGATAGTCATATTTTTACAGTCGTTACTCTTAAATGAATTTTGTTATATTGTCCGATTCACATAAGATGGTGGGGCGGAGTAACCATTTGATTATCATACAGATGGTTCTACTGATTGCACCGGATTCGCTCTTATTTAAGGTGACTAGTAGGAACGATTACTCTAGCCAGTGTAATTGTACCGTTATGCTTTATTACCTAAGATTTAAACTCGTCCAGGCCAAGAAAGTGGTCACGAGACTTCACCCCCGCCAGGTTATATGTATTTTACTATACACTGATACAATTTATTATGTGGCCTTGTATGATACCACTTCCTCTTTAGAAAATATGCATCTTTTATATAACTTAGAGCTCAACTGATGTAGTCTTATTGACAGAAACGATCGTCTTGAGCAATTTTACTTTCATATTATGTTTAAAATATTTATAAATCATTTTCGTTGACGGTTGTTGAGACGTCTTTACCAATTGTGACGAGGAGTCGTTCCTCACGTATTTCATTTGGACTTGACTGTGGACTCACGGCTGGCGTGACCGGTCGACAGTGGATGCTTACTCCTCAAAGACACTTGATTCCACTTCTTGGTTTCCATAGGTCCGTTTGTTCATTTTTGCCAGATTTGTATCTATATCCTGGACATATAAAGGTTCATACTTTGATATCTAAGATGTTTTATATTCCCACGATCGTGGAGACCTCTGCCTATGTGTCATATTTCAGCATTTGTGGTAATATCAAACAATACAGGTACAATTATTAATATAAATTATAGCACAATTTCGTATTCGACTACTACTAGCGTTACTACTACTTCTACTACTACTACAATATTTATATTTTTGATACATGACTTGCTTTGGTCTAGACTAGATTCACGTCTGACACTGTCATTGATTCGTTATTAAGTAAGTTCCTTTACACTTTGTATGAAAAAAAATCATTACAAAAAGCCTATCGATCAAAACAACGTCAGTCATACCAGTATTAAGATGTGTTGTTCGAACCTGTCTATTAAATATTTCTATATTATGAAGATGTTTGACAGATAGACACTATGTCTAAAATTGGCATGCATGTATTCAGACTAACTGACTTATTGCTGTACATTTTACCTCCCTCTGTATGATAGTGTTTTGAGATTTGCATTAAAGTAATAAAAATGTTATAAAAATGATTTATGTTATTACAGACACTGATGCTACATAAAAATGAAGTCTCGTTGTAAGTTATGAGAACACAAATGTCTAAATATGCATCTTAACCAAGTCTGACATTTTGACATTTCATTGTCTGCATATGCACCTAACACCACTCTGAATGTGGCATGTAACTACGTGCATAATTCACTGCAGAATAAAAACGATAACCTTCACCGGAACTGCTCCGTCACTTTTCGTACTTAGACTGACAAAGAACATACATAGCAAAACAGAAATAGGTTCATTCATGCCATTGCATATACATCCAACTATTTGCTTGCTATTATAATTATAAGTAAATTATGCTTACGGAGATTTGATATACGATTCCAATTTCGACATATATGAGGTAATCTCGAGATTCTGGGGTAAAATATAGATATTCAAAAATGCACCATTAGACAGACACTGCCCGCGATAATATACAAATCTAGTGACCATTACAATTACCAGCAGACAAACACTGCCCGCGATAATATACAAATCTAGTGACCATTACAATCACCAGTAGACAAACACTGCCCGCGAATATATACAAATCTAGTGACCATTACAATCACCAGTAGACAAACATTGCCCACGATAATATACAAATCTAGTGACCATTACAGTCACCAGTGGACAAACACTGCCCCCGATAATATACAAATCTAGTGACCATTACAATCACCAGTAGACAAACACTACCCGCAAATCTAGTGACCATTACAATCACTAGTGGACAAACACTGCCCGCGATAATATACAAATCTAGTGACCATTACAATCACCAGTAGACAAACACTGCCCGCGATAATATACAAATCTAGTGACCATTACAATCACCAGTAGACAAACACTGCCCCCGATAATATACAAATGTAGTGACCATTACAATCACCAGTAGACAAACACTACCCGCAAATCTAGTGACCATTACAATCACTAGTGGACAAACACTGCCCGCGATAATATACAAATCTAGTGACCATTACAATTACCAGTAGACAAACACTGCCCGCGATAATATACAAATCTAGTGACCATTACAATTACCAGTAGACAAACACTGCCCGCGATAATATACAAATGTAGTGACCATTACAATTACCAGTAGACAAACACTGCCCGCGATAATATACAAATCTAGTGACCATTACAATCACTAGTGGACAAACACTGCCCGCGATAATATACAAATCTAGTGACCATTACAATCACCAGTAGACAAACACTGCCCGCGATAATATACAAATCTAGTGACCATTACAATCACCAGTAGACAAACACTGCCCGCGATAATATACAAATCTAGTGACCATTACAATCACCAGTAGACAAACACTGCCTGCGATAATATACAAATCTTGAGACCATTACCATCACCAGTGGACAAACACTGCCCGCAATAATATACAAATCTAGTGACCATTACAATCACCAGTAGACAAACACTGGCCGCGATAATATACAAATCTAGTGACCATTACAATCACCAGTAGACAAACACTGCCCGCGATAATATACAAATCTAGTGACCATTACAATCACCAGTGGACAAACACTGCCCGCGATAATATACAAATCTAGTGACCATTACAATCACCAGTAGACAAACACTGTCGGAGATAATATACAAATCTAGTGACCATTACAATCACCAGTAGACAAACACTGCCCGCGATAATATACAAATCTAGTGACCATTACAATCACCAGTAGACAAACACTGCCCGCGATAATATACAAATCTAGTGACCATTACAATCACCAGTAGACAAACACTGTCCACGAAAATATACAAATCTAGTGACCATTACAATCACCAGTAGACAGAAACTGCCCGAGATAATATACAAATCTAGTGACCATTACAATCACCAGTAGACAAACACAGATCTTTGGAAATCCAGAATACACATTACAAACGTTTCTTTTAATAGTCTTGATATAATTCGATACATATTCAAAGAGTGTACAAAATTGAAAGTTCCCAATTGTTCATTGATAGTTATAAAATAGATATGTATATATAGACGGGTTACATTTGTGTATTCCTTTGACAACATCTTATCGGTATTTAGTTTGCCCTTGTATACTAACTCACCGTATGTAAATTTTATCATGTTAGACGAATCCTAATATATATATATATATATATATATATATATATATATATATATATATATATATATATATATATATATATATATATATATATATATATATATATATATATATATATATATATATATATGTGTGTGTGTGTGTGTGTGTGTGTGTGTGTTTGCGTGTGCGTGTGTGTGTGTGTGCGTGTGTGTGTGTGTGTGAGTGTGTGTATACCATATGAAGGAAACAAAGGGAAGGTTGGCGATGGGGAATGCGACAATATTACCACATTTTTGGAATGATTTTCTCAATGCTTATAATAAGATTTGTTCTTTAATATCTGCTTTGTTCGGCTAAGCAACATTGTCATAATTATGAAAAATTCCTCACATCAGTTCTCTATTATTTGGTTCGTTGGGCTAAACAACATTGTCATAAGTATTAAACATACATAACATACGTAATTTATGTTAATTTCTGTACAAACAAGAGTATCAGCTATGTAAAATATCAACGATCAGTAATATCAAATAGAATCCACGAATCGTTATATCACGTGTTATTTATAGGTGTCTCAGAAGCCGTGGACAAGAGTATAAAAATCATAAGGTTGTCTAGGTAATGTAAAATGTATTGCTGCTGATAATTTTTTGTAAGAGAAAATAAAACATAATCGCCTGTATTTGAAGTTTATTCAGTGTTTAAGGTCACATAGTATTTGTTTTATAAATTAATGTATTTACCTCAAGCACTATATCTGTGAGAAGAAAGCGATATATATATATATATAGACATATATATATATATATATATATATATATATATATATATATATATATATATATATATAATGGGACGTGACTCGCTGTGAAATACACGTCACGTGCAAAAATAATATTGACCATTCATCACTAAAAAACGGAAAAACCCATATTTGTCAAAGTTGATTCAATCTACATGGTTTTGTAATTCTTAGGTAAGAAATATCACTACGATGGATGAGCATGTTAGTGACCTTAATTGTTCTCAAATTATATTTCTAGTTTATTCAGTTGCTTTTAATTATAACTACCACAAACTGTAGACCAGGGGAGTTATACGTTTTGCGGAAAGTACTTATTCTAAACAACGATAAACTGATCGTGTCTATTATGAACATTTGTACAATTTATCAAGACGATAAAACATAAAACATGGCATCATGCAAGGCCGAAAAATAACCTATGAATTTACAAATCCTTCTTAGAAATATCACCGTAAAATTTGACTGTTATACTTTGCGAGGACTTTTAAAAATAAAACGGTACTATCTATTCGAAATATTGATTTAGTATAGAATAATAAGCTAGTATCGTAATACAAGATAGGTTTATGTATACCCACGGACAATCAAACAGTCCTCCAGCAGTGACAACGACCCAGTGGTTATATATATCATAAACAAAATACCAAAGTTAGAGTGTAAAAAGGTCAAAAGAAATGCTCAAGACCATCGTTTCTAACAAGGTTGCATGAACGCGAATATACTGATAAATCAGACGTTTCATATAATTTAGTAGACAAATTTATTTCGATTTGTAGAAATATGTCATTGCATATCTTTTATACGACGTTCATCTCCATAATCATAAAATGTTTCAAGGATTGCGAATCATGACCCCTTGTGTTGGGCACAACTGAGATGTGCATATCTGCTGTAAAGTGACAGGAAAGCATTTGTTTTGTTTTGCAGAGCAAGGTCCTGCATTTGACTTATTGAAAAGGGCGAGTTTCCTACAGAGTAATGACATTTCACTTGTTTTACACAAGCAGTAATTCTAAAGTAAGACAAATATGATTTCTATTCCAATATTTCATTGTCCATATTTTATAGAAACGTTTTCATGGAACATTTGCGATGGGTGTGGCATGCCAGCAGGGGACACTGACTCCCTCCGCACATTTGGTCCTATCCCGTTAGGGATTCGCAATAGTTGTTCATATAGAGACCGCTGTATATCACTAAGTTTTATCTTTTCGCCGAACTTGAGCTTTTCACCCAATTTGTTCTTTTCAAAATACTTGACCTTCTCATCGAACCAGAAATGTTTCCATAGCAAATTTGGGACGGATGTGGCATGCCAGCAGGGGACGCTGACTTCCTCCGCACACCTGGTCATATCCCGTTTGGGATTCGCAATAGTTGTTCATATAGAGACGGCTGTATATCACTAAGTTTGATCTTTTCCCCGAACTTGAGCTTTTCATCCAATTTGTTCTTTTCAAAAAACTTGACCTTCTCATCGAACCAGAAATGTTTCCATAGCAAATTTGGGACGGATGTGGCATGCCAGCAGGGGACGCTGACTTCCTCCGCACACCTGGTCCTATCCCGTTTGGGATTCGCAATAGTTGTTCATATAGAGACCGCTGTATATCACCAAGTGTTATCTTTTCGCCGAACTTGAGCTTTTCACCGAAGTACCAGACACCACATAAGCGTGTCCTCATGCTCACCATATTGTTCAATCTTATCTCAACGACATTTGCCAAAATTATGGTCCCGGTTTTCAAAGATTTGTGTATGTTCATTCTTGTTTGTTTGTTTATTGTTGTTTAACGTCCCACCCACGAATATTTCACTCATATGGAGACGTCACCAAATGCCGGTGAAGGGCTACAAATTTTGGCCTATGCTCGGCACTTAGGCCATTGAGCAGTGAGGGTTCTTTAACGTGCCGACACCTACTGTGACACGGGACCTCCAGTTTTTACTGTCTCACCCGAAAGACAGGAAACCAACCTGCCGCCGGCGATACTCGAACTCACGACCTCACGATCCAGAGTCGAGCGCGCTACCGACTGTGTTCATTTTTTCACCCGACTGGTTTATTGTCTTCTGAACATCTCTTCTGACTTTTATAACATTGGAATTTGTGATTTGTAATTAGGCATCGTTATACAAAATATAATCGCAGCATTGACCATGGTTTAAACAGTTAACCACATGTTTAAAATCACTACGTTTCGCTCGATTACGATTATCACAGCAATTCTAATAGTTATTATTATTATTATAGAGATAAATTAATTTGATTTGTAAATTGTAAGTTGGAATGCTGTGTCATTTCCTCAATCAATAAAAGTGTTTGTTTATTATTTAATTAGTTTTTTCATTTCTTATAAAGGTCGCCTTAATTTTCTTCCAAAAATTGTACTGATTGTATATATATATATATATATATATATATATTATATATATATATATATATATATATATATATATATATATATATATTATATATATATAATATATATATATATATATATATATATATATATATATATATATATATAATCTAACTTAAGAGGCCTTGGAAATATGTCTTTTCATCAAACTTAACCTAAATTGTAATGAAAATAGGATACTTCACTAGATTATAACTACATATATTGATCACAATCTATTGATTCAGAAAATGCAAAAAAAAAATACAAAACAAAAGAACTGGGATATAAATATTCTTTATGCATTCAACTGGTTTTACTGATAACTAACATTTGCATGTTGAGCAGTTCACAAAAGGGATTCGCAAAAAGATAAAGTGTATGGAATAACAATGGCATAACAGATCCCCTTATCATTACATCGGGAACAAATGCACAAAAAATAAGGTGACAACCGTAGAATATGCCATACGCATCTAAAAGGGTATGCAGGCAAAACTTTGCATATAAAATAGGGATGCCTGTAAAGCGGAGGAGGTGGGTTTTTTGGACTTTGATACTCCTCTTAATCGAACAATGACTGCTGAATGAAATTGAATGATGCAGCTATAAACATCACGTGAAATGGATTAGGCTAACTATTAGATTGCTGCCTATAGGGGTAATAGAATTTATCGATATGCCTTACAGTATGGTACAAAAGTATCTGCCTATGGGATACTGTTAACACCATTTAAATTCAAACATTGTCTAAAGCTAAGATAGTCATTTTTTACAGTGGTTACTCTTAGGCGGATTTCGGCTATACTTTTAGAGATATTATTTGGCCTTGTATGATACCACTTTATCTTTAGAAAATACACATACTTTTCAAATCGGAGATCAACTGATAAAGTCTAATTGACAGAAACGATATCGTCTTGACCATTATAACTTTGGTATTATGTTTATAATATATATATACAAACCAACAAATGGCTACAAAAATGACATTATCTACATTAATATTTTATCATGAATCTGCTCACGACGGAAGGTAAAAATAATGTTTTCGTAAACCATTTCGAGTCATTTAATTGTGACCGCAATGTGCATTCACACAGTTTGTTGCTGTATATCAGTGATATTGACAGATATTGATATAAAAATGGAATTTGGGGACAGGTCAGTTTGCATATCTTTATAACTACTGTGCTGCTGCCCTATATTTTCATTACGGTGTATCCAATGACGCAACTACATATATAAACTGTGGGGTGGATGATTGATATATATATATATATATATATATATATATATATATATATATATATATATATATATATATATATATATATATATATATATAGAGAGAGAGAGAGAGAGAGAGAGAGAGAGAGAGAGAGAGAGATACTTACATACATAGATACATACATAGATAGACAGATAGATAGATATAGAATGCCGTACAATGGACATGGGCACATGTCATTCAGTTTGAAAAGCGAGATAACTCTTTCTTGCAAAACAATATATATATATATATAATATATATATATATATATATTATATATATATATATAATATATATATATATATATATATATATATATATATATATATATATATATATATATTATACTTATACTTGTTATGAATATTACATTATATCATACCCGAATTCGAAGCACCTGCACAAGCTGTGAGAGTTTATACATATATATGTATATATATATATATATATATATATATATATATATATATATATATATATATATATATATATATATATATATATATATATATATATATATATATATATATACTCACGATTGGTAGAATGCAATGTTTTGACTAATTAAATATGTAGTTTAAATTTGCTTGTAACCCCTAGTTTTGTTTATTTTGCTCCAGCGGTTAATCAAATCTATCTAAATCTCGTTCTTTGATTGCTTACTTTTACAGTTTTTCACTTAGTTCGATTTCAATTTTCTTTTCGACATTTTTATATCTATGTATCATCTCATTCATATTCCGGTTGTGTGTGCTTCGGTGTGTGTTTGCGCCTCTGTGTGTGTATGTGTGTGTGTGTGTATATGTGTGTGTGTATGTTTGTGCGTATGTGTGTGTGTGTGTCTTTGATTGCTTGTGTGTGAATATGTGTGTGTGTGTTTGTGATTGTGTGTGTAAATTGATGTGGGTGTGGGTTTTGTGTGTGTGTGTGTGTGTGTGTGTGTGTGTGTGTGTGTGTGTGTGTGTTGGTGTGTGTTTTACTGTATGTTTATGTGTTGGTTTGTTTCCGTAGCGTGCGTGTGTGTATGTTTGTGTGCACGTGTGTGCGTATGTGTGTGAAGGTGTCCTTGTAGGTGTGTGTTTTGGTGTATGTTTATGTGTTGGTTCGATTGCATACGGGCGTGTGTTGTTGTATGTTTGTTTTGTGTGCGTAAGCATGTGTGTGTAGGTGTATGTGTTTGCATATATATATATATATATATATATATATATATATATATATATATAATATATATAGATATAGATATATATATATATATATATATATATATATATATATATATATATATATATATATATATATATTGTAAGACCTATTTATGTTTCTATCATCATTACCAATTTCATTATTTTTTATTTATTAATTTATTTTATAATTAATATAGAATTATACTTCATCTGGCATCTGCGATTTTATATTTAATCCAAAAAAAAAATGCTATCTTCCGGAAAAAATCAGAATCTGGAATTGTATTATATCTCCAGTTCATGGCGATTGACCTTAGATACATGGTCTAATATAATGTTATGATTTCTGTAGAATTTTTAAAAATCTCGAAAAAAAACAATCTCGGGTTTAAGCATACTGTCATTTTAAATTCCACTTTTAAAAAAAAATGATTGTGGAATTTGATGTATTTCCATGTACTAAAAACAGCGTAACATAGCTATATATTGTTGTACAAACTAAAAATAAACAACATTGATTTTGGTTTCCGAGACAATTGAATATATGAGATGGTCTGTAAAAATTATTGTAATGTCCCTGTATCATGTATATATCATTAATTTAGTGTTGGGTAATATAGGGTAATATAGGGTATTATTTGTAAGTCTGTTCGAAATCATCGGTATATAGTATACACCAACATATCAAAAGTATTTGGCCAACTGTTTTTATTTTTTTAGGATAAATCATTCGTTGTTGTTGTTGTTTTTTTTTTTCTTTTATAATTGGTATAGAAAGTACATTGTCCGATACGTGTTGCAATATAAACTATTAATATTTGCATCTTACAATATTTTGGAATTTAGATTTTTTACAGGTTGATGATTGACGAAACAATAGCAATAACTTATTTTATTCTTCACTATGAATCTCGGATTTACCAGCACTTCTTCTGTACTAGGCGTCTGTCGTCAATCATTACGTTTCCGGTATCAAAACAAATGTGATTGAACTAGAAAGGTTTCCATGGAACATTTGCGACGGATGTGGCATGCCAGCAGAAGACGCTGACTCTTTCCGGACACCTGGTTTTATCCCCTTTGGGATTCGTAATTGTTCTTCATGTTGAGACCATTTGCACATCTAATTCTGCGTGTTATAATGGACTTGAGTTTTGATTATTGATTGGTACTTCTTCAATTTTACTTATACACAGCAAGCTGCATATATACAGTTAGTATTTATTATGTATATTTCATACACTTATTTTGATCAATAAACTAATTGTTATACTTCGAATTCAGAGAAACAGATAATTACAGTATCAAATAATACATATCTTCAAAATTATGTAAAGAGTAAATTCCTCCTTTTACTCTTTTTTTCGATTCTAAGTAATTTACTTTTCTCAATGTATAACTGAATAATGATATTCTGAACTATCTATAAAGAGAAATTGGAAGTTTTGCACAAGAACAACGGTTTGTTTTACTCCAATTTTCGTTCTTATTATGTGTGAGACTGAGCCCTGACTGTTTGTGAGGTTGCAGGTACTCAAATCGCCCTTCTCAGGTGGGTCTGAAGGAGTTTTGTCGAAAGCTGGTTAGGAGTACCTGAATGCATTTGATAAAATATTTCCGTTATGAAATGTATCGTATCTTGAACCCGATTTACTCGTATGCAAACAAAACGGCCCCATGATTTTCAAACGATATACAATTTAATTTAAATATATTTTATTGATGTCAAATATACATATATCAATATCAATACAGCAGCAATGTATATGACAAAAAGGAAAGGTAATGCAGAGTTAATATGAAGAGAATACATTTAGTTTGAAAGAACGAAAATACAGCAGGGAAAAAAAATGAGGGTCGTACATAAAATAATATACAATTTAAGGAGAGATATTGTACGAAGGTTTAATTGACTAGGCAATAAAATATTGAGCTCTTCACTAAGGTATCCTGTCTACAACACATTATGTTATCGTATATATTGTTTCTGTGTGCTGTATGCTGTTGTCATATAATTGATGATGTATTAAAGATATTAAATATTTAATGTTTCTTTGTTTCTGTCTTTTATATATGCCTCTGTTTATTATGTTTCTATTAATGTTTTCTCTAATCGTCACCACACACACACACACACATACACACATACACACACAGATATATATATATATATATATATATATATATATATATATATATATATATATATATATATATATATATATATATATATATATATATATATATATATATATACCAAGTAAGATTCAGGTGTTAACAGATTTTTATGAAGGTCAACAAATTATACTGACCTGTGTTAAAATCTTAGGCAAAATTCAATGAGGCATCATGAAACACTGTAACCATCTTCATCAAAACAACAATAAGAAGTTACAATGTTAAACTTCTGTTGGTTGACAAATGATACTAAAACAAGCGAACCAAAAAGAACTAGTCATAACTATACCAATCGTCGTAAAAATTATTTTTACAAGAATGCACCAAAAGAATTGAATGATAATACAGTTTTGTTTATACGCCCCAAATTGATTGGCTTACTCTGAATGTATGTGGTGGTTCAGTGTATTTATCTTCTAATTTAAAACGCTTGACGATACCGTTTAAAAAGTAATATAAATACATAATTAATTTGTATTTTAGTAACCATTAATACAACAAGAAAAAAACAGATGAGTTTAAGAGGTTATCTCTCCTCTTGATTCAAACTTGTTTGAATTTGGACAAGATATTTTAATCATGTTCGCGTTTAGATCTTAAAATTAATATTTCTAAAATTTAAATATCACAAAAACTTAGATTTAAATACTTATAATTGTAAAATGATGTAAAATGAAACAAATAGGTTCCGTATGCATATTAATCCAAAATTAAACGATTGGACATTTCTGATATATGTATACTCCTTGCAGTGAATTAGTTTGTAATATTGTTCTTAAACCCATTTCTCGTGTCAAAGTGTCATCCGGCTATCATAATAATCTAATAAACTCAAGTCAAATGTACAACTTCCCTAATACCTTTAGATTACATACTTTTCGTTTCGTTTCTTTATATTGTACATCCATTTTGGTTTTAAGTTGTACACATCAATACAAGTGCAAAGGTGTTTTATGATTAAAATACGTCAATGATCAATACATCTTATCAATGTGTTCGGTTTCAATCAGCTCCAAAAACGTTGGTATATTTATATCGGGCGTCGCTGCCATTGTTTGTTGAGAAAATCTAGGTCAAACTGCGCTAAAATCTCATTGATACACGTTTTGAGTAAAATTAGAATCATATATGTGGATTCGATGCAGTTCAAATTAGTCTTTTTAACCACAGTTTCTCCAGGTAATCAGAATAAAAAATATTTTTACTGCTCCAAATTGACAATCACCACGATAACCTCGTTTACCTAGAGAAAAAGAAATAGGTTTAAATGGAGCAAGTCAATGTTTAACTGAATTGAAAATCAGTGAACAGTTCTCAAGAAACTTCAATGATTTACACTTGTAATATGTATGAAGAGAATGATAAGAGATGCATCTCACTTGTATTGTCTATACTAATTGTGACGAGGATTCTTTCCTCACTTATTTCGTCCAGGCGGGTGCGACTGGTCAAGGAGGGATGCTTATTCCTCCATTGTACCTGACACCACCTCATGATTCCAACAATGGTAACCAAATTTGTATACTCTCTGCTGGACATTACCACTTTGGTATCATTAAGATTCTGATACTTAATAAGTTGATACCTATCGTTGTTTATAACCTGACCCAGAAGATCCACTTAAAGATGCAGTGGTTTTGCGCAAATGAACAATAAATTTTATTGTTATCATTGCAAACATGTCTGTATATTTGAAATGCAAACTTTATCATAACTATATGAATTGCATTACAGATAGCTATCGATGACATTTGTGGTAACTAAAATCCCGTTATTCGTCTACATGCTGTCTACGTCTTTTGTTCTCACGGATGTTAAAAAATGTATCTCTGAAATAACCACAAAAGTATTTCCTTGATCTATTACATTGAATGATTGGAAGTAATACTTTGTTAAAAAAAATCTCAATACTAAACCCAACCATAAAATATACTGGCCACACACACACACACACACACACACACACACACACACACACACACACACACACACACACACACACACACACACACACACACACACACACACACACACACACACACACACACACACACACACACCATGTTCTACACCAATATTTTATTCTGTTGTTTGACAAAAATGAATAAACAAGAAATAAAGTGTAATGTAATTTATTCCAAAATACATCGAAAGCACCTGCCTTTGGACTGTTACCATTTTTGCCCATCTGCAAATGTAGGTATAGTTTACCAATTACATGATGCACTAATGTAAATATTAAACTGGTGATGCACTTTCACAACACTATAATGGTAATGCACTTTTACATTATTATGATGAAGATAAATGCAGTTAAGTAAACGTGATGAGCATTTGCAATGATATGATTTATTATATCTGTTGTTTTACCTATAACTCTGTACGTTAGATCATTATATGAAAAAAAAATGTAGTATAGCAATCTTATATCAATGATATTGGGAATAAAACCTTGTTTTTGGACTATATTTTTATCATTAGTAATAACCTTTAATAATAGGAATTTGAATAACCATGGAATAATCAAAACCGTGTTATTAACATTTGATATTAATGATTGAAGTGAACGCTTTTCGGTCGACTGGATGAATTATACAATCGCATTAAGAATAAGCTGATCATTGGTTAAGTACAGGCTTAATAAAGATGCACCAAATTTTGCCAATATTGTCTGTTTTAGATCCTTAGTCAGATACGTTTCACACCTATTTCTGTATAAATGTCGATCAGTTAAGGATTAATGAGCTTATTATCATTATATGATTATATGAGCCCCGTTCCAGAGCTTGAATCCCTGCTCTCATGACCATAAATGCCACAGTTTTGTCAGTTTGATCAGTTGTCCTTTATGCGCATGGATAGATAGAATTTTTTTTTTAAACATTTGGATATTTTTTTAAAGTTTTTTTTTAAAAGACCCTAGGGAACATAAATTAACAAAATCACAATTCTTGTTACTAAAACCCTACAGAAAAAAAAAATCAAATGCAAATTTCGAGCATTTCAAACATTGCAAAAAGTGATGGCGATCGAAACCGACCAAAGGCATAGTCAATCGAAAATACACGTGTGGTTAATTTATGTCTAAATCAGTGAGTGAATGTTTGGATCCTTATGCGTATATGCGTATTTGTTAATGTTAATGTCAATGATAATGCGTTATGTACAGGACACACACGTTTACACTTTATAAGTATCATGGGACTAATTAACAACAGAACGTATGAAATTAGGCAAAAAACGTTAGACTTAAATCAGAAAAATAGAAAGATTTTCAATTTTAGAATAAATATTGCTGCCATTGTTAAAGAAAAGTGAAACCGATTTACAATTTAAAAAATATCGAATGAAAAGATAATAATAATAATAATAATAATAATAATAATAATAATAATGATAATAATAATAATAATAATAATAATAATAATAATAATAATAATAATAAAACTCATAATAAAAGTAATAATAATAATAAAATAATAAAAAATGATAAGTATAGTTATTTCTATTATCATGACTTAAATTATGATCATTGTTATTATCAACATTATTATTATTATTATTATTATTATTATTATTATTATTATTATTATTATTATTATTATTATTATTATTATCATATTAAATTGTCACTTTAATTTTTACAGCAACTGGATAAAGCATGTAATGAAGAAGACATAATTAATTAAGTTAAACATAAAATATGACTTAAATAAAATCAGGCAATATGTTTCAAGATTAAGACAAACTACGTTACACATACCTATTTTTGATAAATTGATAAAATGCTCTATTTCGATGCTGAGACTCTTTTTTTCATTATGCACCATGTCCTTGTTTGCTTAATGCAGTCAGGACGGATTTCAGTTTGCTTATTTCTATAACACCAGGTGTTTTCACTAACATATGTAAGTCTCTCAATTTTATAGATATTATTGGTTATCAACCAGGATACTTTTAGTATGTTAGCCAGAAGTAGGATTACGAGAGATTAAAGTTGCGTGTGACACTAAACTACACAGATATTTGTGTCTCGATGCGTAAGTTGTTGTCGCCTTGTCGCGAGTTATTCAGTAAGAACTTGGCTCGCTTTTAAACTCAGTGACGTAAGACACTGCATCCTTTCAGGTAGAAGGACAAACCATCTGACATACGGGCGGACAAGATCACCTTAACTCTGCGGCTTCGCCAAAACCTTGCATTGCCATTGCTGCCGCGGCGGGATTTATCACCAAATTGGATTGCCCCGTTGTTGGATCTGTCGTGAAGCCCAATTTTAATGTCCCACCATTTGATTTTATTACAAGTGGGGAATTACCATTCATTGTATGTTGTCCTGCACCGCCTTCCGCCGGTGGGTTATTTCCCGCTATTTCGGATCCTTTTCCAAACTGTGAACCCATATTTAGTGCGGAAGGTTCTCCAAGAAAGGCTGACAATAGACTTGGATCTAAACCATTACCTCCTGTAGATCCACCTCCCCCGGTGTTTGACGCCCCTCCTTGTCCTTGTCCTTGTCCTTTGAACAGAGCTGCAATATCTGTAGGTAGTCCTCCACCACTGCTTGAATGTCCAGATGATAGAAGTTGATCTATTGCTGAAGAAATACTTTGCCCTTGTGATGATCCTTTAGATCCAGACTCTTGACCCAGAAGAGCCTGAATCAACGAGGACGATCCATGATTTTCTGTACCACCTGAGGTACCTCCAGCCGCATGTCCATTGCCATTAAAACCATTATTCATTCCATGCCCACCACCATGCGCTGATTCGGACATATGATTACCGCCTCCAGGTCCTAGTAACAGAGATGTTAGCTCGTCAAGAAGAACACTGGAACTCGTCGTATGTCCGCCTCCAGCCGAGTTTCCATTTTTCCCATTGTTTCCCCCGGCTGAATTTGCCTCAGAATTTAAAAGCTGGTTCAACAATGCAGCTTCGATTCCAACGCCTGATGGTTCATGGCCTCCAATATTTCCTCCTACACCAGACATACCACCTTTCATGCTTCCAAAATTTGCACCACCATTATTTTCCCCAAAGCCAGAAAGACCAACATCTTGACCAGCACCAAATCCTGAACCACCCTGTCCACTGCCAAAACCTGTTCCTCCTCCTCCTCCCCCTCCTCCCCCTCCCGTTCCCCCTCCCCCTCCTCCTCCTCCAAATCCTAAACCACCTCCAAAACCTCCGACATTAGATCCCGAGCCACCTACACCATTTTCACCTCCAAAAATCAAAATGTCTGTTCCATGACCGCCACCACCAAAAGAACCGCCATGTTTACCACCACCATTCCCGAATCCAAAGTCACCAATCCCTTGACCACCACCTCCTTGACCACCACTTCCATGACCACCACTTCCTTGACCACCATTTCCAAATACACCACTTCCAAGACCACCACTTTCAAAACCACCACTTCCTAGACCACCACTTCCAAGACCACTACTTCCAAGACCACCACCGAATCCTGTGCCACCTTTTCTTTCTGGAAATTCTAATGTACCATCAAGAAGTCCACCACTTCCATGACCACCACTTCCAAAACCACCATTTCCAAAACCACCACTTCCTTGACCACCACTTCCATGACTACCACTTCCTTGACCACCACTTCCTTGGCCACCATTTCCTTGACCACCACTTTCAAAACCACTACTTCCAAAACCGCCACCTCCAATACCACCACCTCCTTGTCCACCACTTCCATGACCACCACTTCCAAAACCACCATTTCCAAAACCACCACTTCCTTGACCACCACTTCCATGACTACCACTTCCTTGACCACTACTTCCTTGGCCACCATTTCCTTGACCACCACTTTCAAAACCACTACTTCCAAAACCGCCACCTCCAATACCACCACCTCCTTGTCCACCACTTCCAAAACCGCCACTTTCAAAACCACCACTTCCAAAACCACCGCCCCCACTTCCTTGACCACCAGTGCCTTGTCCACCACTTCCTTGTCCACCACTTCCTTGTCCACCACTTCCTAGACCACCAGTTTCTTGACCACCACCTCCAAAAGCACCACTTCCAAAACCCCCACTTCCTTGACCACCACCTCCTTGACCACCACTTCCAAAAACCCCACTTCCATGACCACCACTTCCAAAACCACCACTTCCAAAACCACCACTTCCAAAACCCCCACTTCCATGACCACCACTTCCTTGACCACCACCTTTATGACCTCCACTTCCAAGACCACCATTTCCAAGACCACCACTTCCAAATCCACGATTTCCAAGACCACCGCTTCCAAAACCATCACTTCCATGACCACCACTTCCTTGACCACCACCTCCATGACCTCCACTTCCAAGACCACCATTTCCAAGACCACCACTTCCAAATCCACCATTTCCAAGACCACCGCCGAATCCTGTACCACTTCCACCTTTTCTTTCTGGAAATTCTAATGCACCGTCAAGAAAACCACTTCCAAATCCAGATGGTGCATGGCCACTTCCAGTGTTACCATTACCTTTTCCACTGCCAAATCCAGAAGAACCGCCACCATTTCCTCCGGACACTGTTTGATGACCACCACCATTGCCGTTGTTAAAACCTTGTCTATTTCCATTACTATGAGGGTTAGGAGGGCCAAGGGGATTACCAAAACCTCCACCACCAAATAACAGTTCTGGTGGAATTTCAGGCATTCCATTACCAAAACCCTCGTTACGTTCTCTTCTGTTAGATTTCCGTCCTTTAGCTCCATTTCCTGCATTTCCCCCCGGGCTATTGCCGTTTCCATTTCCACCGAATGGGAAGTTGTTTGATCCAATACCAGGTCCCCCATTCATTCCAGCGCCGGATTCAGGTTTGTTTGAATTTCTGGGAAGTCCTTGTCCCATACCATTATTGCTTGGGCTTTTGCCCCCTACAGGACCGAACTTGTTTCTTGGCCCTCTTCTACTTCCAACACCATTACCCATTCTACTATTAGGTCCTCCACCCGATATACCACTAATACCATTGTTATTTAATCCACCATTACCAGATATAGGGTTTCCTCCTTGGTTTGATCGACTGGATCCTTGTTGACCTGGTCCTTGCTGACTGGATCCTTGTTGACCTGGTCCTTGCTGACTGGATCCTTGTTGACCTGGTCCTTGCTGACTGGATCCTTGTTGACCTTGTCCTTGTTGAATTGGCACACCGCTATGTCCTCCGGTAAATATTTGAATAATTGTACTTCGATGCCCACCACCGCTTCCAGAGCCCGAATTTTGAGCTCGTGGTTGCGCATTGCCCTTGCGTTCCCTCGGTTCCCTCTGTTCCCTTGGTTCACGACCCTCGGATGGAGGACGTCTTCCGCTCGAACGACTTTGAGGTCGATTTTGTCCTTGTCCTTGCCCTTGTCCTTGCCCCTGTCCTTGCCCTCGTCCTTGCCCTTGCCCTTGTCCTTGTCCTTGCCCTTGTCCTTGTCCTTGTCCTTGTCCTGGTCTTGGTTTTCCCCCAGGACGTCTTTGTTGTCCACCAGGGCGTCTTCCTTGTCCACCAGGACGTCTTTGCATGGATCTAGGAGCACCAGAACCCCGTGTTTGAACACCACCACTACCTTTATTCATCATGGCTGAGGGACCGTTATTTTGATTCCCTGAAATCGGTGACATGACATTTGCTGTTTTAGCGATGATAATAGTTTGCTTAATATGATTCCGCACATGTTTCTGATTTCGGTTTACACTTCTAACATTATTTGATGTTCGTCTTGGTGACGATCGCACCCTCTGTAATCGTACTGAAGGGGAACTCCCGTGGAAAAGTATTCTTCGGAAGTTGGGACTTATCCACGGTGATGGTACAATTCTACTTCTTGCTCTGGAAACCCTAAGTCTTGAAACTGAAGCTGGGATAATTCTGTACCGTCTGTAAAATACGTGTCGTTTGCTTCTAGTTCCCTATAAAATAAAATAGAACACAAGTAAATACTTGGAAACAGAGAAATGAATAGATTTGATAAATTTCGTGGTTACAAAAGATTAGTATACACCATGCTTTCGATACTACACTAGCAGAGAAACTATGGCGGATGCAAACAATAAGGTTTATCTGCTGAAATATATGACTGATTAAAATGTCTGTTTTATCAAATGTTGTATTATATATAAAAAAACAAATTGTATGCAATTGCTAGATGGATATATTATAATTCTTTGGCCTTCGTCAAATGATGAATATTTATCATGATTATGATGATAGTGAATATCATCACCATCACCACCATCATCATCATCATCATCATCATCATCATCATCATCATCATCATCATCATCATCATCATCATCATCATCATCATCATCATCATCGTCATCATCACCATCATCAATATTATTGCTGATTCTGTAGTTATTTTTATATATGTTCTATTAAAGGTTACCTTTTATACTGTTGATAAACTCATATCTTTGATTATTTTGTCTTAATCTTAACACATGATTTTGTTTTCTATTTCTGTTCTTGTTGTATAATGGAGTATTTTGTTATAAAGCAGTCTAAACCGGGAAATTAATGTGTCTCTATTTATGATTTTGGTAGGAGACATCGCTTAATGATCACCTCGCTTGGAAGACCACCTTACCCATTATCCACCTTACTTAGGAGACCACCTCACTTGGGAGACCACCTCACATGGGAGACTACTTCAAATTTAAGACCGTAAGTAGATATTCAGTTTCTTGAAAAATTCCTGTTCGTGACAGATTCTCACTTTTAGTCAGTGAATTAGATTGTCTTAAAATTGATGTTTCAATGTATGCACAGTGTACTGATACTTGTTAAACAATAGTGTTAATTCATTGACATAAAGTGGTTTTAGATACACTTTAAAACAAGCGTAAATATATTATAAACATCCCAATCCTGTTTTTTATTTTTAATATTAGCTATCAACGTGACGTGTCCTGATTTAAAATAGGTTGATAATAAAAATGTAAAAATATGTGTCGTTTAATGATTTTAAAACTTTGTTGAGGTCTAAATTTATAACAATTTACAGGAAAATCGCTAAAATAAAAAAAATATATATAGTGTTAATCCCATTTTATTCGCACTAATTTTATTTAAGCGTAATTTGTGGAGGGTTGTCACTCGCGAAAATAAATTTATCACGTAATAAGGAATGATAATAGTTTAATTGAATTGGCATACGAAGTCGCGAAAGTGTCATCTCCCAAATAAAATTAGAATTCGTGTATCGCAGAAATGAAGTCCCGCGAATATTCCGAATTTGCAGTATCAGACGATTTCCAAAAAGAGAGAAAATTTTCGGATTAATTCTGAATACCCTGAACATTACTAAGGAACACGTATTGACGTATAATTTTATTGTTGATGGCGGTTGCCATGAACAACGCCCTAAATGCGCGTTATTTCAGTGATGAAACCTGAATTATAAACAGCTTTTTCAGTAGTTTACGTATCATACCTTAAATTGATAATAAGCATTGATTCTATATTTTTCGAGATTACTGCAAAAAGTGCATATTTTTCATCCAGGTTCGCAATGACCCAGAAAAATATGAACTCAATGCTTCATTGAAATATTATCGCTTCAGTGTTTTGCTTTCGCGTCGAATAAAATAATCATCAAACATAACTGGACAAGATGAATTTATCACAATCACGGGAGAAGAACAAACAAACAAACAAACAAACAAACAAACAAACAAACCTTTACCGAGAAATGAATTTTAGTATGCCTCAGTAATAACGTAATAACATAATGACTGTAAATTCAAAACAATTTTCATAATAAAATGTTTATTCTGATATTCAAAACATTTTAACATTACCTCATAGATTTCTAAGAATTGGTGGGAATAATAGTTTATATCAGTACTTTGGTATCTGTAATTTTTATATGGTGTTTGAGCTGCGGTACATTTACATTACAGTAAGATGAATGGATGTCAAAATCTAAGGAGGAAATACTTTCCTTATGCCGTGCTTCGAGCTTGACATGTTTATCGATATGTCTATTAAATACGTGTAGGAATGATTTGACCTTGACACAGACAGTTGATGGTCAAAACATATGGTAATCGTCCTACAATAAATGTCTGTCATTGTGTATTGCTCACAGACAGTTTTATAGCAGGGGCCAAGGTTTCAATTTGACTATCGTGATCATGATTTATTAGATTATGATTTTAAGAGATACTAATTGACTACTGTACGTGTGCAAATTTACGCTCCCATATTTCGCCGTTTTCGCTATTTTCGTCCTTAGATGAGTGGTCGTTTAGAATGAAAGGGCACAATTTTAAGCTAAGTAATTGAACTTGGGCATACAAACCCAAGATTATGGTGTGTATCTGTGACTATAATGATTTAGGTCGATATATAAGACGCTGCGAATATGGTTTCTATCGCAAAAGTGCGAAAACTCCATTAAATTAAAGCTGTTTAAATGTTAAGTCAATAACCATAATTCATGATAACGACCTAGACACTTTAAGCAATACAATAGTTTGTGTCATTTCTATACTAAATTAAACGAAAATATCATACGCAATTGCATTTTAATGGATTTTAGTAAAAAGAAATGAAATTTAAAAAGTTGTTCAATTTTTGTGAAATTCCCTGTTAATTCTTGACCTTGTATGATACCACTTTCTGTTTTGTAATCCTATTTTATCTTCGATATCGGCACAAATGGTGAAGTCTTGATGGTAGAACGATTGCCTAGGACATCAGTTTTTTTTTTGCTTCTTGTCTGCGGAACTAAAACTTTGGTAATATGTTTATAATACTTCCCGATTTATTTCATATCTCTTTCCATAATCATTTGCATGACTGATACCTAAGAACTGACAATCTACCGTACGAATTAATTAATTCAACTTCCGGTCTTATGACCAGAGATTGACTTTCAAGATGTGACTAAGAACATTAACATTGTCTTTTATATTTATTAGTCATCGATCAATATAAATGATTACTAAATTAGGCATCTGTACTTATTATGGAATGCACATTTTGGTTATTTGTTCGACTGATTAATAATAATGAAGATAATACTGAAAATGACAATAATAATAATAAAGATAATGGTTATGAAGATAATAATAAAAACTAATAACATATACATAAACGAATAAAGATAAAGATGATGATAATAACAATTATAGATATGATGATGATGATGATCACCACCATCATCATGATCATGATCATGAGGGTGAGTAGAAACATGAGGAAGAGGGAACAGTAATAATAATAATAATAATAATAATAATAATAATAATAATAATAATAATAATAATAATAATAATAATAATAATAATAATATTTTTTATAAGTTTAGAACAAGTAATACCTTACCATGATTAGGTTGATAATATGAAGTAGCCATATTCAGGACAAAAAACGAGGGGTGTAAAAGAGTGCGTTTTTAGGGGGGTGGGGTTGCGGTATATATTATTAGTTAATGTTTAAGATAGTTTATACATCGCGAGTCCACGTACTACTAAATGTGTGTAGTATACAACTTAGACAAATATCATATTCTTATATGTCAGCTACCCAGGAAAAATGCTTTAATATCATTCCTAGAGTCCAACAACATCCCGTTTATCTACTCCAAACGGATACGTATATACATTTATATTGAATATCAAACCAGAAATACTCAAGCATTAAAAGTTAGGTACCCCCTTCAGATTATCAGTGAACGGACAACCATTTAACGGAGATGGACCATCGGAAAATGAATAAACAGAAACATAATGGACGGTTTTCGGAAAAGTATATAATAAAATGATGAATATAATTAAAGATAATATAATGTGGTTATCCAATGAAAGGGTTTACCCTGGAATGAACTTTCAGATCCTTGCCATGAGAGTTGAGATTTCCCTTTTCACATAAATTAAATCTGCTGCAACTTTTAATGCATTGCATACTCTATCAAATAATATTATGACGTCATAGCGCGTGTAGCTTGTTTTCACCCTAGGGTTTAGATAGATAAATCCTGGCTTGGAAAAATGGTAACATAAAATGTTTGATATAAAACAATATAAAGTAATTCGGTGTATCATGAATTTTTATGCCTATGCTGATTCTAATACAAATCTTGTCCTGGTAGTATAATTTCACGACATTCCTACTTCCGGTTAAATTATCGGAATAGTATCATATATTTGTAGACACATGTTAACAGTGTAACATCTAAATGCCCCGTCTTTATTTATTTCTTATTAAAACAAGTTCCGATTCATTAAGTGTAAATCTCCACAAGACATACTAAAGATTTAACATTTTACAATTCGCTTGTTGTCACTGTATATCTCAGAGCGTGAATGGATATCATTTTTCTAATATATATATATATATATATATATATATATATATATATATATATATATATATATATATATATATAATAATAATAATAATAATAATAATAATAATAATAATAATAATAATAATAATATTAATAATAATAATAATAATAATTATAATAATAATAATAATAAGCTGGCAAACAGTCTCACAAGATAGCTAATGTTAAGGCAGGACTTGAATCTGCGTTGACCAGATGTGAGATAAGCCATGGTTAAAAGCATGATGCTCTTACAATTCGGCTACGGAGGTCCCCGCATCGCACCAAGTACATATTAGAAACATAATACCAAAGTTACAATGCTCAAGACGATCATTTCTGTCAATTAGACTTCAGGAGTTGAACTCAAAAAGAGAAATTGGTATCAGACAAGGATAAATTATAAATCTAAGGGTGTAGCCAAACTCAGTCAAAGAGTAACCACTGTAAAAGATGGCTATCTTAGCTTTAGAAGAATTGAAATATTCAATGGATTTATTCGTGTGAAATATTATACGTAGGGAGCAGGTAATGGAGGGATAGATACCTTAGTGAGGGTACAATTTATCTACAATTTAAATTAACACAAATCTTCTTCAAACGTTTTGAAAAAAAAGCATTTCATCGTGAGGCTAGCCTTCAATCCTTCCTGATTACCAATAAGAGACACGAAAAGTCAAAAGACTCGGTTTTGTTTGTTTGTTTGATTGTTTGTTATAATTAATTGTTATTACTATTGGGTAACATTGTAACAATGTATCGATAAAATAACACTTGACATTTTTCGACATGACAACATGCCGTTTTCAAACTATATAGCGGCTGTCCAGTCCATGTCGAGTGGAGGTAAGACAGACCACATATTTCCTATTTCTAACCAATTTACCACAACAGAAGCCAATGCCAACGTTAAAATATCATTAGACATTAACAGGAACATAGTTATGCATTGAAATGGTAATCACTACCTACAATACAGCACTACAAAGAGGTTGGATGTTATGTAACGTCAAACTCAGTTTTTTCGTTTTATAATGCCGAATAGATTGAGAGAAATAGGTTAAAATGCTATAGAAATGATATTTAACAATCACAAAATCTGGATATGTCAATGTCACATTCAACTATTTTTCAGTTCTGCCAGGTTTTATATGGCGGAGGAGAAACCCCGGTTACCTTGTAATGACAATGATTTATTAGTGCTTTATATCACAATGATCAATATTTCGAGTATACAATGGCGGACAGTCTTTAAAGTTTAAGGAAAGACAATGTGCCCATGAAGACACTATCTATCCACCGCAAAATTTTGCATAAATGCGTCCCGTTTCTCGGAACTCAAACCGCGTTGGTCATCTTCTAAATCACTCACATTAACAGAGGCCCCCACAGAGAGTTTGACATACTGACACTTGTAAATGAAGGATTGAACAGCATTGCCCTTGCAGTTTTTAAAAAGTGCGTTTTTATATGTCCGAGAACATTGAGTTATCATATGCTAATAGTTATTTTATACTTCATACACATTCAATCTACAGCGTAACCTTGTATGGATATAATCGGGATATATATTTTGTAATTCAGTGTGCTATTCATTTTCGTAAATTATGTTTCTAAAATATCTGGACGAATAATGGATAAACAAGGAAGCGTGTTTTTAACTTTAATTAAATTGCGCAAAAAGAAAAGAAAAATATTATAATAAGTAAAAATCAATAATCAAAACTGAAGTCCATTATAACACGACGAATTAGATGTATATAGATTGATTGTCAACGAAACTTCATGTACTGATATACCCATTGTTTGCTTATAAATTACTAGAACATAAATGAAATTCTAATTTTTACATTAATGATTCAGACTCAGTTCCCTTCAATGAACGTTTATTGTTGCAATACGGTAGGATGCTGTTCATACGATTAATTGCTAATTGATTTTACCTTAAAATATCATACATATTGAAAAAAAAATATAGGTTACAAGAGTGAAAACATTCTGGTTTTTTTGCAAAATAGCGAATCGTTTCGTATTTACAATAATTGCTTTTTCGCTTTTTAATCATAATCCTTGATTTTTCCATTCTTGCATTTTGATTATCAAATGTATTGATACTGGCATTTCGATCACTTGCATCATCCAACAAGCATATTGAAGAGTATTGCTTGTTCACCAATTAAATGTGTAAGATGTTTGAAAGTTTTCTGCACGACAGTTAGAACCAGACTTTCTCCTCCAATATAAAACATTTTGCACAATCATATATCCCAATATTATCGTGTGATGTATAACACCTGCATGCAGCATCCCATCTTTCAGAATCAATTTCAATGTAAATTAACTTTTAAGTATTGATATAAACAAAATAATATATATCTTACCGTTCGGGCATCTGCCAAATTGCATAATACAAACAAAAGTCCAATTAATAAAATGATTGTCGGTACGCCTTTCATGCTGAATTTTTAAAATAAAAAAACTTCGAAAAAGACGGTCAGCCCCGACTAATTATAATTATAGTGCGGGCAGATCCGAAACAGGTGCTTCGAGTATATTCCGTCACACTCGAACCCCCAGAATGTTCCTAGATAGCCATTGTGATAGTGTTTTATATTTGGTCTAGATGTCTGTTTATTATTCATGTTGTTTCATTGTTTTTTGTCATAAGTAACACTTGGTTTCGCAGCTTATAGGTCTGTTCATGCCCCATTTGTTAACAATTTGTTCTGAGGCTCAATAAGGGATAACTACGGGATTGATGTATTGTTAAATGGAGCATAATATATATTTTTGGGCACAATTGTTTTTTGTTACAACCACAATAGTTCTGTGAGAAATTAGATATTAATAGTCATGGTAAGATTTATGTTGATGTATTTATCATTGGAATCAATATTTTATTTGTTCACTAGAAACTATTATCTGTCTTAATCTTCTACCATTTAATTGCCTGAAAGACAGGTCAAGACGCTGAGTTATTACTTTTATAATAATAATAATAATAGTTATTATTATTATTATTATTATTACTATGATTATTATTATTATTATTTTTTTTATTATTATTATTATTATTTTATTTTTATTATTATTATTATTATTATTATTATTATTATTATTATTATTATTATTATTATTATCAATTATTATTAACAATTTTATAATTTTATTTTCAGTACATGTAAATGCCTTATTCTGTCTTAAATACAAATATTTTGAGACATGTTACAACTATTCATGTACCTTTTTAAAAGTATATGCATATATTTGTGTATGTGTAATGGATAGTATGTACATATGTTATGTATATGTGAATATTTGTAAGTACAGATGTATTTGAGAGATACATTTACATTTCAGTATTGTCGTCCGTTTCTCTTATTTTGCTTCCACCTATGTACCAATGTGTGAATGTTTGTGATCTAGAGTACGTCCGGCGTGACAGCCAGACATGCTGTATACTCCCTAGCTAAGTTGAGATGTATTGGGACATGTCAAATCCTGGTTTTCAACCCAGGAATAAATCTTGTATTTAATAATAATAATAATAATAATAATAATAATAATAATAATAATAATAATAATAATAATAATAATAATAATAATAATAATAATATTGTCGCTGCTGTTATATAAATGGCGTTTTATTACAGATGAAATATCAAAAGCATGACTGAAGGTATTATATACTAGATTTACCTGGTACCTAGTTTGAATGTATAATTGATTGATGAATCGTGCATTACTTATCTATAAGAAGTGCGCAACCTAAAAACTATCAGATTTCCTGCTCTCACATACGTACAAATACACATTCAATGGCAATACACAATGAAACAGACAGAGGATTTATATCTTACATGTAATTTGCCGTTACAAAATAACTTCACAGCATACTGAATATTGTATGAATCGAAAATGGAGGTGTCTTAGACCGAGTTGTTAGAGCGTCGCACATTAAGCCACAACGTTTATCAACGTAGTCAGCATGGGTTTGAGTCCCGCTGGAATCTAAGCCGATTATGTAAGAACGTTTGACATTTTACTTACAGAAGGCCAGTGGACTATGTAACCTGTCTTTCTCCTTCACTAATAGAAACTGGTTGCCAACATATGGCTGATACATTGTTGACATGGCGTAAAACATTGATGATATGGCGTACACATTGTTGATATGGCACACAGCACTGTTGATATGGCGTTAACAGTGTTGATATGGGGTAAACATTGTTGATGTGGCGTAAATATTGTTGATATGGCGTACAACATTGTTGATATGGCGTACAACATTGCTGACATGGCGTAAAGCATTGTTGATATGATGTACAACATTGTTGATAATGGCATACAACATTGTTCATATGGCATAATACATTGTTGAAATAGCGTAAACATTGTTGAAATGGCGTAACCCATTGTTGATATGGCATAAGACATTGTTGATATGGAGTAACACATTTTTTATATGGCGTACAGCATTGTTGATATAGCGTACAACATTGTTGATATGGCGTATAACATTCAAATTTAAAAAGGAATCAATATAAATAGAAAGTGCAAAGGTGAAATTAGGCAATTCCTGTCGACAGTCAGGTCCCTTGAGATGATGAATTCAGACATAAATGGAAGACAGAACACAATCGGTTTAAATGGTGCAACAACCACATTATAAATGGCCGTATGTTCATACCTAGGACCCTACTATTAACAGAGAAAATCAACTCCATAATTAATGATTATTACAAAGATTTGAAGACCAGCATCCATTTTTGTAATGCTGCACATTGATTTTTTTTCCATGACCCATTGCATAGCTACTCCATGCTTTTCAAAGTTGAAAAAAAAAATCCTTAAATTTATATATATTACCATTTTCTGTGAATCTGTAGTCAGCTGGTTACGAAAATCATTCTATATAATTGGCTTTGCAATGGGGTTTTTTCATGTGACGTAACAGCTAAACAGTTGTGTGAGATGAGAAGTAGTTCCCCTTTTCTACCCGGAAATACTAAATGGAATTAAGGTTTATTTTCTTATTTTCATATCACTTTTAAAGAAACTAGTGATATGGAAAATGTTTATTACTTGTCATATTTGTTTTGAAGCAGTTTTAAAATATTCGACTGCTTTGTGCCGGAAGATTAAATGTGTCTGAAGAGAATTGAAAATGCAAATGGCCGCGCCTATAGCTAAGCTGTCTAACGTATTTACAATGATTTTGCGTTTGAATTCTGATATATTATTAATGGGATTACAATAGAAAATTTAAGCGTGACTTACGAGAAGGGAAACAGCTAATATTCATTCATGACAACTGAAAGTAGCCATTTTATTTGACATTTTTTATCAATCAGCCGGGAACCATGATGACTGGTTCGTACGTAACTTACGTAAGTATTTCACACGGCCTGATTTCACACGGTGCGAGTGACGAATTGTTTCTGACAGTAATATTCGGTGAAGGCAAACAAATCGATCTGTTTATCCGGAGAGATGCTTGACAAAGTTGCATTAGGCTTAACTCTCATTTTAATGTTATCAAAATACACTTGTTACTACTAAGTGAACTTTCATTTCTGTGGTCTGTGGTTCTGGTCATAACATGACCTAGATATATCGCGATATGGGCCTGTAGGCTGTAAGTATGCTACATATGTAGATCTAGTCTTTTGTTTCCGATTTCTTTCTGTGATATTTGTTTGTTTTGTGGTAATGCACGACTTTTACGATTAAATAAATAAGAACAAAAATGTGATATTCTATTCTTTATTGATTCGTTCATGCATTCCTACGCAGAAAAGTAAAGCGGTTAACATTCAAGTCACGTGACGACAAATACTTGAGTATGCGTTACATCGCTCTATATACTTGCAATGAAGGGAACTGTAGTCGGTGTGTAAATATAGAAATATACACAGGCATAAAAATTCTTAAAATTCTATATATGTTGTGAAAATTGCTTCAAAAACCATGTTTGTCACTTTTTCAGTTCCTATTGGTTAATTCAGCCTTACTATTTGTATAGGAAAACCACACTAAACCTGCCCCTTTTTCACAAAATATATAGTAATATAAGATTTTTATGGCCGTGGATAGCTCTTATTGATTATTAAGTAGTAAAACTACTTTAAACTATATATATGTATATATTTACCTGTCAAGAAACCGTGTAAAACCCAAGGCTTGCCCAGGGTTTTACGGGATTTTGTGCCCCGAGGCATTTTCATAGATACAAGCTCATATCATAATTGTTAATGTGAAAACAAAAATATATATATTTTTTTATTTCTTTTCGATCCTTGACGATTTTGACATATTTTTAAGTCCTCGACTCTGTAAATGGCAATGTTATTGCAATAGAATCCGAATAGAATCAAGCCGCGATTTTACCTTTTGAAAGGATTATGCATAGTTGTTTGGTAGAAGCAGGAAAGCGACAAATATATATATAGGTCAAACGGGAAAATGACCAAATATTACACAAGATAAAATAATACAAAATCTAGCTTTTAATTAGTTGGTCAGCGGTTTGTTGAGAAAGTGGGTAAACTTTCCATCACTGTCTCAATCGTAAATGACGTGCGGTATCTTTGGATTTTGACATTGTTTGTGATGTTGATGTTATTTGTACATTTGTTATGTGTTTTTCTGTTGTCGATTTTTATGCACTGGAATCTAGATATCTGGTGATACAATTCCATGCCTCTCTTTCGAAGGTTGGTGATTACTACTGACATTGTCGAGTAGGCCTACCGATCACAGAAACTGGCAGAATATATGGCGTTGTCTTAGCATAGTAAGTGTAGGTCACTACTTTACATGTAAACGCTAGATATATTCGAAACATTGTATCATTCACATAACCATAATTATAGTGAAATAACGGGTCGATCTGTATGCTTCATCAGAATTACACGGCATTAAAACTGAAGCGGTGTGGTATACTGTCAGTATCAAAGACATTAGGCTAGAGTTTAGAGTGACATATATTTCTGTATGATTTTGAAATATTTCAGTGTGCTACACACGTAATTATTAACAGAATGTGACGACCGTAAATACGCTATATTTTATATTATCGGGGAAGTTGTACCTGTGTTATTATCCGACTGGCCACGCAGTTCATTCATAGAAAAATACGCATATCACGTGGTATGCAATATATATGTCACGTGATATACAATACAAACAGATCATCCACGTGATATGTAATATAGGCATATTGTATGAGCCTAATCGTAATTATATAGGCGGGTATGATATATATATATATATATATATATATATATATATATATATATATATATATATATATATATATATATATGCACTTGCGTTTTCATTTCAACCTGATTCTATACAAAAGTCAGCCTCCATACCCATCCTCCGAATAATGTTATTTACCACTCACACCTTTTAAGGCAAAGTATTTCTCACCTATGGGAAACTGTTAAACTAAAAATTTCATTGGGTCCCTTAACCTCTTGCTGATCTTAAGGAAGATATCAGTTGTCCAACCGCAGATGATAAACTTCCTCTACTCAGACCGCCGGCTGCGGGAAGATCTCCAACAAGAGCGCGCTGTAACGGCACGTCATTTGCTGGATTTTTCCCCTGTCCCTGTGTATTTTCAGCGCGTGGAATGTTATTGCCACCTTGACGGCTTGCTCCAGCTCCCCCTGGACCAAGCAAAATGTTTGAAATATTATCGAGTAGAATACTTGAACTTCCACTGCGGGCGGTATTTGGTAATGGAGATGTTACTTCTTGATTCCCTCCAGTTATACCATTTCCTGAAGTTAAACGTTGTTGGAGTCTTTCCAATACAGCAATATTTGACATTAAGTCGGACGTTCCATTCCTATTGTTATTACCACGAAAACCTGCTCCGGCATTATTTGTATTCCTTATGATATTTTGAGCCACATTGTTTGGTACTCCACCTCCTTGGCCACTGCCCAGGTCGGGAGAATTGGCAGGTTGCCTATTTGGTAGTCCTACATCAGGACCATTACGGCGTAAAAGCTGTCTCAGAATGTCTTGGATTGCCCCCATTTGTTGTGTCGAAATATTATCGAGTAGAATACTTGAACTTTCTCTGCGGGCGGTATTTGGTAATGGAGATGTTACTTCTTGATTCCCTCCAGGTATACCATTTCCTGAATTTAAACGTTGTTGGAGTCTTTCCAATACAGCAATGTTTGACATTAAGTCGGGCGTTCCATTCATATTGTTATTACCACGACTACTTGCTCCGCCATTATTTGTATTCCCTATGATATTTTGAGCCACATTGTTTGGTATTCCACCTCCTTGGCCACTGCCCAGGTCAGGAGAATTGGCAGGTTGCCTATTTGAAAGTCCTACATCAGGACCATTACGGCGTAAAACCTGTCTCAGAATGTCTAGGATTGCCCCCATTTGTTGTGTCGAACCACCAATTTGATTACTATTTTGGCCACCGGTTTCTTGAGCAGCACCTCCAGGTGGATTCAGTAATTCAGGAGACTGTCTTGCAATATTTTGTTGTCGTACCAGAGATCCTAGACGTCCACCAAACATTTGAAATAAACTGTTATCCATAGCAGGAACTTGAGAGTCCCAAATCCCTGTATTTCTATCAAAACCACGAGCGCCAGTTACAAAACCAGCATTATTATTCCAAAGGAATGAACTATTTTGACTTCCAGGTGTATCTGAAGTGATACCTCTCCTTAGATTTAACCCAACGGCTCCTATGCGTTCCTCTCCAAGCCTAGCGGAATTAATAACATTTCCAGTTGAAGGACCCGAGTTCATACGGTCCGCTACATTTCTGCCGAACCTATTACCAACTCTTATATCTGTTCTAGGGTTCCTGCTTCCTCTCCATTCCAAACTCTGTCCTGTACCAGAATTATTTCTCCCTTGTTGTATTCCAAAGACACCAAAACCCCCATCTCCCAGTCTTGCGGAATTCACTACATTTCCATTTGAAGGACCAGAATTCATATGAGTAGCTACATTGCCGCCTAATCTATTACCAACATTTAGATCTGTTTCGGTAATTCCGAGTCTTATCCGTCCCAAACTCTGTCCTGCACCAGGACTACTTCTTCCTAGTTGTGACTCGAAAGCACCAATTCCTCCTCCCCCCAGACTTGCGGCATTAAAACTATTTCCATTTAAAGGACCAAAATTCATAAGGTTAGCAATATTGCCCTCAATACTTTTACCAACCATTACATCTGCTCCAGGACTTCTACCTCCTGCCCATCCAGAATTACCTCCTACAGCCGACAAACCTCCAAAAGCTTGTTTCTGATTTTGAATTCCACCACCCCTTTGTCCCAAACTCCGCGCTGCACCAGAATTACCTCCTACAGCCGACAAACTTCCAAACGCTTGATTCTGATTTTGAATTCCACCTGCCCTTTGTCCCAATCTCTGACCTGCACCAGAATTACCTCCTACATCCGCCAGACTTCCAATAGCTTGATTCATATTATTACCAAAAGGGTGACTACCTTTAGGAGCAGGTCTATCGATTCCCAGTAAAACATTTAAAAGCTGGTCCCTAATTTTACCCGAATGCAATCTTCGATTTCTTCCGACTCCTACTCCGATAATATTGTTCAACAGAGATGATCCACCGTTATTTTGTCTCCCCAATGCCGATACCCTGCCACCGGGGTTTTGCATATTACTATGTTCTCCAAATACACTGTTTCCGTTTGGGATTTGAGGCTGTGTCGATCTAATTACATGATTTGGTGGATTCCCTTCTGTATTTCTTGGAGCAGCTACACTTCTATGAATTCCATGTAGTAAATTGAGGACTTGGTCTAGCTGATTACCTGAACGTACTCCATCGTTTCTACTCGTTCCTAAGCCACCACCATTTGCATTTCCAATTTGAGTCAGAGTACCGGAAGTTCGAGTTGAACTTTCACCGCCATTAAGTACTCCTGATTGAGATCTACTGTTTGGCGCTCCTCTTGATTCAGAAGGACCATTGATATTCCTGCCCATGGGTTCTATTCCGCCAATTCTATTTTGAATATTGGGAGTTCCCCGCATTTCGTGTAAAAGACTGATTACGTGATCTAGAGGATGTCTTGGCGAAGTTCCCTGGCCACTAGCCGTACCTGATGACCCCACTCCATGTCCTAATTGTAATTTTGAAGGACTATTCATATTTCTTTTCACAGGTGTCAATATTTGGCCGGTAATTTCCGTTACATTATCCGCTACGTTGCCACCTGTTCCAGGCATACCAACAACACTTGCGCCACTACTTCCCGATACATTTCCTCTGTTTCGTATCAAATTATTAAGAGAAAGGATACTATCGACCAGTACATGTAGAAGCGTAATTGCCATGTCTCCACTGCCACTGCCTAATACCCTGCTACCAAACTGACTACTTA
Source organism: Atrina japonica (assembly GCA_030159075.1). Lineage (NCBI taxonomy): Eukaryota > Metazoa > Mollusca > Bivalvia > Pterioida > Pinnidae > Atrina > Atrina japonica. The sequence goes on along the minus strand of BROG01000452.1, from coordinate 111,392 downwards.
TGTTTTCTCTACCACTCAGAAATCTGGGGTTTAATCCGTCATTGTTTACTAAAGGTACTCGCCCCCTAGTATTTCCTTTAACTTGGGATGCATTGCCACCAGACCCCCCGTCGATTATCGATGAAAGACCTCTTGTTATACCCGTAAGGTTATTATTCTGTCCATTTCTTCCTCCTTGATCATAAATTCTACTATTAAGTCCACCTGTTGTATTATCGTTTTGCATCATGTTATTGCCAGAGACTCGATCGCCAGCAATTCCACGGATCACTTTTATAAGTTTTATTATATGCTCCAGCAAATGAACCTGTCCATCATACCCACTTCCAATCATTCTTGGCAAATCTTGACTACCCGGTACAGTCAGGTTCCCTCCTAACTTTGCAATATTTGGAGCAGTTAATGACATATTCAAAGCATTCCCGGTCCCATTGTTTAATCGTAGCAGAGATAATAGTGCCCCACAAGTGTCATTTCTAATTCCTGGTCGACTGGTAGTATTAATGTGAGTTTGTTTTGGATCACTTTTTATGTTTCTTACACCTGTAGAACTAACATTCCGATCTTGTAAAGGTAACAAAAAGCCAACGTTACCACTTCCAAATCCAACACTGGCATTATTAACATTTGTACTTCCATTTAGTGGATAAAAACTGGATTCTGTTCTCTTATTTTGAAATAAATTTGTAATTAAGCCTTCGATTATTGACATAATTTCCCGTACTGTTGTTACACCGGTTAGGTTCGGTAGCTTAAGCATTCGTTGTGGCACATTTCCTCCACAGTCAACGGTAAAAACACATAAACTTTTGTCTGGTTTCGGTTTTTGGTAAATTGTATTTTCTGATGCAGGACTACTATTATTTCGTATGGGTAGTTTTGTTGTTGTTGTTGTTGTTTTAGGTTGCAATGGCGTTGTTGTTGTGGGCGGCAACGTTGTTGTTGTTGTTTTTGTTGTTTTTGTTGTTGCTGCTGCCTTTGGCGGCGGTGTTGCTGGTGGTGGTGTTGTTGTCGTTGGAGTAGTAGTAGTTGCTGTTGTTGCTGCTGTTCTTAGAGGCGATTTTGCTGGCACCGATTTTGTTGTTGTCGATGGTTTCGTTGGTGTTTTTGATGTCGTTTCTACATTGGAAATATCTTTTTCCGATGTTACGGTATTATTATAAGTATTATAAGGAGTACTAGTGGTATTCCGCTCACACATACGAATCCCTACACTAGTGCGTTTTCGTATTTGACTGTCAATTTTTGCTACTCCCTTTTTCAACGGTTTATTACGGTTAACTTTGAACATTCTATATCCTCTATCCACCAACACTTTGTTCCTATTTTGAAGTAACGTCATCAAATGTACCTTATCGTTTCCAGACTTCCTGGGACGATGATGTACTTTTTGTGCGTGGATTTTTCGAACAATAGGTTTAGCGACGGGAAATTGCTGGAGTCTGTAATAACGTATCGGGGGTATCAATACTCTTTGCTTAAAGTGTCTGCCTCTGAAGTAATGTCCTGGAACCATTTTGTGTCTTGGATACAGTACATAGTGTGACATTGGTGACGGTACCTGAATACAAAAAAAAATACAGTTTGTAATTCTTAATTCAAAATAAGTTCAGAAAACAATGCTAGTTTTGTATAATCTAAACGAAAATTAGATATAGTCACGATATAAAAAGGGTTAAATATGTAAGATACTTCCTATGGTCCCAAGTCATCGATATCAACAGGTTATCTGAACGAATGCATCGGCTACATTGTTAATCGTTATATCTTTGACTATAAAAATTGTACATATTTGTCGACTACAGACCTCTTGCAATACTAGAGGTCGACTAGGTCACGTGGTGGCACAAGCATCCCCTTTTGACTTGTCACATGCACCCGTTGCAAAAAAACAAAACAAAACCAAAAAGAGAGGCGTTATTTTTCATTAGATTTATACGGTGTTTGTATCACTGAAGGTTGAAAATATATTATGTATTATATTTTTCATAGAATACAATAAATTTAGAATGTTTCTTTTGTTAATTATATCAAGACTTTGACGAAAAATATCTAATTATAATTAAAAGTAAGAAGGTTGCACTCTATTAAATGTTACGAGAGAAAGTTTGTAAAAGAATAATAAAATACTGTAGTTTAGAGTAATAACTTCACTTTTGACACCACGATAAAATACTTCAATACAGTTTTTGTTTTTGTTCTGCATTTTCATTTGTGCAGAAACGGTCACGTGTTCTACCGTTTGAAATGATATCGCATTGTTAACCGCATATTGTATCATATTGCACTGCTATGACGTCACGATACTATTTTACATGTTTTTCATTTAGCGCTAACTTCTCTGCCTTCATGGGAAAGTAAGACAAACCAGAAGGATTGATCTCTTCCAACGGTCGATGATTTGTTAAATTAAAATGTAATAAAACTATTATTGCACTACTTTTGGTTCGATACAAGAATTCATCGAGTACAAAGTAAAAATGAGGAAGTACCAATTAATAATCGAAACGACGAATTACATGTGCAAATGGTCTCAACATGAAGAAGAATTGCAAATCCCAAACGGGATAGGATCAGGTGTCGGGACGGACACACCCGTCGCAAATGTTCCATGGACATATTTCTAGTACGATGAACGTTGAAAAGGTAAGTTTTGGTGAAGAGGTCAAGTTCGGCGAAAAGCATGATTGGCGAAAGGGACTCACTGACTGTGGTCGTGCTCCAGAGTACTGTCTTATATTATTGAGAGGGAGAATACATAATGTTTAACACAATCCCTATAACAACCATAAAACTTCTCAAACAACGATTCCAAGCGTTCGACAACGTAACCTTGTGTAAGTTGTTTATAGGCGAGTCGTTTCGTTCTCAGAATAAAACATTCATAAGAAGAGCATGCCCTGGCATAATGTATATGTTGTGAAATGAAAGCGCCATAGGCAGGAGAAGATGGAATATTACTACTTAGAAATGGGAAGTACGTAATATGGAAATTGAAACCGTCGCGCTTGTCATATAGGAAGGTTTGACCGCCCTTTCCAATCGACAAGAGTAAATCTAGGTAAGAAGCAGATGTGTTTCTCTGTGTTGTCTCATTGATCTCTAGCTCAACAGGATATATTTGGCCGAGGTAATTCTGAATTTCTGAATTATCTATGGACAGGAAATCATCGATATACCGAGATGCTAACTGTTTGTTTCGTTTGGAGAGCAGAGACTGTATAAATTCCGCTTCATTTCAATACAAAAAGATGTCAGCCAAAAGAGGTGCACAATTGGTACTCATTGTAATGCCGACAATCTGTTGGAAACTTTTCCCGGAAAAACGAACAATATTAATCTCAGCCATCTTTGATTTCCGTTGATATTGTTTTTTTGTACTAAAAAATTGTCATATCAACCAAAAGTGGTGCAATAATTGTGTAATAGTTTAAAGTAATAACCAGTTAACTATAGCAATTATATATATATATATATATATATATATATATATATATATATATATATATATATATATATATATATATATATATATATATATATATATAGTGTAAATCAGATGTATATACATGTACTTAAACAATCTATACAACTTTAAAAAAAATGAAGGCACACGATTTTTCTTTTATTCGCAATATCAAAACATGCGACTTATCTACTCTACATAAAAACTAAAATGGCGATTTTTTAGCATCATAGAGAACTGTTTGTGATTGGTTATCAGGATACTTATTTTGGCAAACACCACTCTGATTCTACACATAAATACCATGAAGTTGATATAAAAAAGATGCTGGAATTTCTTATAGACAATATATTTATAATTTTCTGAAACGTGGTCTTTCAACAAACTGTCGCCATTCAAATTGGAACCAATTGTGCTCCTTTATTGACTGACCTGTTCCTTTATTCATATGAAGACTTCATTCAGAAACTGGTGAATCAAAAAAGAAAAAGTTAGCAGTGTCCTTTTATTTGACGTTTATATATATTGACAACGTTTTGTCAATTAATAATGACACTTTTCATACATATGTCAATGCGATATGTTCCTACGAATTAGAAATTAAAGATACAACAGCATCAAGCGCACACGCTTCATACTAAAAAGGTTTACTAACTATAGACACAGACGGGAAATTAACCACTAAGCTATACGACAAACGCGACGATTTCGGCTTTCCCATCGTTAATTTCCCCACAATAAAGCAGTAATATCCCAAAATCACTGGCATATATTTCACAAATGATCAGATATGCCAGGGCGTATTCAAAATATGAACATTTCATATGCGGAGGTAAACAACTCACTGACAAATAATTGACACAGGGATATCGAAAACCGCCTTTGATGTCAACGTTCCGCATATTTACGCTCGGTATAATAGTCTTGTTTGCGACTACTCTGTTTCACTAAGTGAAATGTTGAGTTACCTGTTGCATGGCGGTTTCTGAGACGTCTGTACCAATTATGACGAGGATTCGTTCCTCGCGGTTTTCATTATAATTTGTCTGTGGACTCACGGCGGGTGTGACCTATCGACAGGGGATGCTTACTGCCCCATAGCACCTGATCCCACCTCTTGATTTCAAGAGGTCCGTATTTGTCCATTGTTTACCAAATTTGTACCTATATCCTGGACACCCTAATGATTTATACCTTGGTATCTGAGACTGTTTATATTACTGTAGTATACTACATTTCTACTTTATGAACTTTTATTTTACTATATTTAATATACTTTACTATATTTACCAATAGTATAATATATTGAACTGTTGATCCCAATATATAACTAGAGTATACTATAATCGACTTAACTATAGTAATAATAGTATCTATAATTGACTATATTCATTTATAGTTTACTATAGTTAATTATATTCTACTATATTTACCTAAAGTTTACTATATTTAACGATATTTCAGTATATTTATTTATAGTTTATTATACTTACCTTTAGTCCATAGTTCGTAATTATATTTTAATATATTTACCTATATTGTACTATGTACATCTATACCTTACTATATAAAAATCTCAGATACCGAAGTATAAATCAATAGGATGTCCAGGACATAGATACAAATCCGGTAAAAATGGACAAACACGGACCTCTGGAAACCAAGAGGTGGGATCAGGTGCCATGGAGGAGTAAGCATCCCCTGTCGACCGGTCACACCCGCCGTGAGTCCACAGTCAAGTCCAATGAAACACGTGAGGAGTGTATCCTCGTCACAATTGGTACAGACGTCTCAACAACCGCCAACGAAAAGGCAACTCAACATTTCACTTAGTGAAACAGAGTAGTCGCAAACAAGACTATTATACCGACCATAAAATTTGCGGAACGTTGACATTAAACGCGGTTTTCGATATCCCTGTGTCAATAATTTGTCAGTGAGTAGTTTTACCTCTGTATATGAAATGTTCATATGTTGTACACGCCCTGGCATATCGGATCATTTGTGAAATATAAACTCCATATGCAGGTGACTGAGGGATATTACTACTTAAATGTGGAAAAATTTACGATGGGAAAGCCGAAATCGTCGCGTTTATCGTATAGCTTGGTTGCTAATTTCCCGTCTGTGTTGATATTAAGTAAAATGTCTAAGTATGAAGCGTGTGTACTTGATTCTGTTGTATCTTTAATTTCTAGTTCGCTGGGATATATCGCATTGACATATGTATGAAAATTGTCATTATTAATTGACAAAACGTCGTCGATATATCTAAATGTCAAATTAAAGGACACCGCTAACTTTTTCTTCTTTTGATTCAGCAGTTTCTGAATGAAGTCTGCTTCGTATGAATAAAGGAACAGGTCGGCCAATAAAGGAGCACAATTGGTTCCCATAGGAATGCCGACAGTTTGTTGAAAGACCACGTCTCCGAACATTACAAATATATTGTCTATTAGAAATTCCAGCATGTTTTTTATATCAACTTCAGTATACTTATGTGTAGAATCAGAGTGGTGTTTGACGAAATAAGTATCCTGATAGCCAATCACTAGATATTTAAATTTTCGGGTGCCACCTTTAGTGAAAAAGCAGTTGTCTATGATGCTAAAAAGCCTTTCTTTTAATTTTTTATGTGGAATAGTAGTGTAAAGAGTTGAGAAATCATAAGTTTTGATACTGTGAATTCGAGAAAAATTATGTGCCTTCAAATTTTCTAAAAGCTGTTTAGAATTTTTAAGTATCCACATCTGATTTACACCGCTTCTGGAATAAGCAACTGTACAGTATTTTTGAAGTTTCTCCTTAACAGCTGTCAATATCTTGGTAAGGAGTAAAGATAAAGGTTTGGTAGAACATTTGCTGGATCCTGCTATGTATCTTTGCTTATATGGGTTTTTATGAAGTTTAGGTATCCAGTATAAATGTGGTAGCTCGAAATCGGTCTCCGTTGTAGGTATATCAAATGAGTGTAATACGGACACGTGATTTTGAAGGATCTCGTCCTTTGAAAGTGAGCTACGTGTGTATGTAGGATTTCCAGAATTCGTATTAAACCCAAGTTCTTCTAATAAACAATTATAGTAATGTGCCTTACAAATAAAAACTATATTATTTGAGGCTTTGTCTGCTGGTACCAGTACATATTGGTCATGTAACCTATCCAGTTCAGTTACTACTTCTGGATCATTAAATACAGAGGGATAACGTGTTTTCATAGTCCCTTTAAGTTTTCGAATACGATATTTTATCAACCATCGTATGGCTTTCAGCCATTCAGACAAAGTGTCTGGTTCTACGTCTTCATGTTTGGCCCATCGTCTGGCATAATCTTCGACAGAATCCATAACTAAACTGAAATTCTGACGCCAATTAAAGGAACGGGCTTCCCGGTATTTAGGGCCCCTTAAAATAAGATTTTTAAGGCTTTCATTTTCAACAATAGAAACGTCGCCGGTAATGACATGCCTGATAGTATTGTATTGGAAAGGAGATGAAGCACATGAACATGTGACAGTGTTGTGTAGAAGATGGTTGATGTCTAGGCACTGCAAAACCTGTTTGTAATTGAATAGCTTGGATGCGATGCTAGGTGTATAGCTATATGAAATGCAAGGCGTGCTCTTCAGTTTAAAATATGGTGGAATACAGGACTGAACTTTTTTGTGATTTAGAACATTGCCAATGTTTAAAGCGTCTATGCCTTTATTTGTAAATTTAAGTTTAAGGAAAAGACGTTTCTGTTTAGAACAGTCATCGTTTGTAACGCGTGCAGGCTTAAACAGCCTGTGATAAGCGATGTCCATTATAATGGAGTTCAGTATGTATTCTGGGGTTGAAGAATCCGTGTAGGGGTTCATTCTTGCTTCTTGAAAAAGTTTATTGAGATTTGTAAAAGGAACAGAATAGAGTTTGCTGCGGATGTGATGAAGACCCAATTTTTGTTAACGTAAGGTAAAAGAGATGAAAAAGTGACATCATGTATGTAGGGTCGGTTGTATGAACGATGTCCGTGACTTCGTTTACGTCTTACGTTTGAATTAAAAAGTTCCATCACATTAACACCATTACACAGTGGGCTTGATAGATTGCCTACACTTTGGATATTATCGTTACATCCATAGGGATATGCAGTGCCAAGTTGTTTAATCCAAAATTCTTCACGTTGTCTACGGAAGGGGGTACTCAAGGTGGGATTGTTGGTCCAGTGGTATATTTTTTCAATTATACGCACTCTCATAGACAAGATGGAATGGTCAGGAGAGTTGAAATGTCGATAGAGTATCTGGTTGCCCCATTATTAATTTCGAATCGATGGCCAGATACTCTTTTATTTAAGAGCCCCTTAGTTTCGCCAACATAAATCAAACCACACAAGGTACACTCAATGCCGTAAACAACGTTGGATGATTTGCAGTCTAGATAATCCCAGCTTCTGGTGTTGTAATGCTTATTTGTCAGATTGCTAGTGAACACTTGATCAGTTATTAATATATGACATGTTTTACAATTTTTGACAGAACATTTAGAAATTGTTGGTATATTATTTGAAAATGAACTATCAAAAATGTCGTCAAGTGGAATCTGACAATTTTTTATTGGAACATAAGCGTTATCATGTTTATACCATAACTATAGTTTACCATATGTACCTATACTGTACTATATACACCTAAACTTTTCCATATTTAACTAAAATTTACTATATTTAACTATAGTTTACTATATTTAACTACAGTTTATTATATATAAATACAGCTTACTATATATAACTATACTACACTATATTTAACTATAGTTTACTATATTTCACTATAGTTTACTATATTTACCTATAGTTTACTATATTTAACTATAGTTTACTATATTTACCTATAGTTTACTATATTTAACTATAGTTTACTATATAGTTTACGATATTTATGTAGAGTTACTATAGTCAATAATAAGTAAAAAAAAAAAAGAAAATTAACAACCCTAACTATAATGTAATTCTTCATACAGATACATAAAAAGTTATTTGACAGTAAAAAAAAAATTAAAGTTTTACTTTAATAATTATTTTTTACAATATTTACTATGGTGACTTTGCCTACTTTCTCCCAATCATTACAATAAAATACATATGACCAGACAAAATATGTTTTTTTCAAATAAAGTTTCAAATTCCCGACGTTTTACATAAATAATTTTTTTTTTTTTTTTAAAAATCACGAGTAGAAAAAAAAAACTGTTGACAAGGATATCAATCGTCGGCGTACTTTTAAGCAATATATGCATGATATATTAACAAACTTCTATTGCAATATCTATTTATAGCCTAAAAGGCTGATAGGATATTTTTTTTTATCAAAATGACAGCTTGTTTGTCTTTACTTACTGTTACAACAGTAAATCAACGTTTTATCTGCATTTTGTAATGGTAATCAGACTTTGGTCTCCAAAATTTGAACCCACACAATATCAATCAACTGTTTTATACAATCACACATTTTAGTTATTTCAGTTTCAATTTACATGATAAGTTTGATACTTTTAAACACATTTTTTTTCCATGTATAAGTAGATAGTCCTCATTTGAAGAGAACTAAACACACGTGCATCAGTTGAACTTGGGACATTGAAAATTAGCATAATAGTAAAAAAAAAAATAATATCGCTTACCGTATATACATTTGTTACACCATTAATTAAAGACGGAACTACTCCAAATAACCAGGCGGTTATGAAGATGCTTCTCATGTTGAATCAATGTATCCAAGAAATCAAACATGTTTTTAATGAAAACTTATCCTGCAATTAGAGTCAACTGTATAGTGATATGTAATAAATTAGAACACAAGGCAAGTGTCAGAACCTTGGGTCAATATATGGTTAGTGTGTCATATAAAACTGGATGTGCTAATAAGCTACTATTTTTATAATCATATATATATATATATATATATATATATATATATATATATATATATATATATATATATATATATACATATATATATATAAGAATTGTTTTCCATTATTTGAGAGCCGACCTGGCACAGTCGATAGCGCACTCGACTCTGGATCGTGAGGTCGTGAGTTCGAGTCTACCCGGCGGCAGGTTGGTTTCCTGTATTTCGGATGAGACAGTAAAAAAAAACGAGGTCCCACGTCACAGTAGGTGTCAGCACGTGAAAGAACCCTCGCTGGTCAATGGCCGTAAGTGCCGAGCATAGGCCAACATTTGAAGCCCTTCACCGGCATTTGGTGACGTCTCCATATGAGTGAAAGATTCTGGAGTGGGACGTTAGACAACAATAAACAAAAAATAATTATTTGAAATAACTTGGAATACACATGTAATGGCTCATTGGAATAAAAATCTGTGCAGCACGAAGTGCAAGAGCTTTGAACTGCATTTGTACCTGAAAGACGTTACGCTAAATAAATCCCCGAGTAGAAGTTGTACAGATTATAGATATGTTGTTCTACTCAACATTTCCCTTCTTTAGATAACAAGTTTGCCTTTATGCCAATTTTTCCAGGTCAAACTTTCAACAACAAACTAAATAACGATGCACGCAACAGGACAATGCATTCACTGTTAAATGTAAACACCCAAACCGCTGTGGCAAGATTTCTGAATGTCCATAAAAGCACAATATCTCATTTGTACAGCCGCTTTAGACTGACTGGTGCAGCTGCTGACAGCCCTCGAACGGGCCAACCGAAGGTTGCAACGTCTTTTCAGGATCGTTTAATGAGGTTGCAGCTCTTCAGAAACAGGTTTAAAACTGCAGAAAAAAACTGCAAACACCTAGGAATACAATACAAAATATACTGTGATGAGGTGTCTGCTCTCCTACGGCATCAAGTCCTGTTGCAGTGTCTATGTCCCTTAATCATTTTGATATTACGTCAGACAAAATGGCTCCGACGTTTTCTATGGAAAGATGGTACCGTTAATCTTCTCTGACGAGTCATTATTCACGCTATACCTCCTTAGACTGTGTTTGTCGAAGTCATGGTGAACGCCATGCCAAAAAAAAAACATAGTGGGACGTGGTGGTAGAATTATGATGTGGGACAGGATCTATAGTGGCCGCACAACCCGTTTGGTTGTCCTTTGACAGCTAAGCGGTACATTGACACTTTACTGTCGCCTGTCATCGTGCCGTTTGTACACCAAAGCAACGTATTTTTCAACAAAACAATGCTCGATGTCATGTGGCGGAATTTTCAATGGACTATCTTCGCCAAAAAAAAATGTCGATATGTTAGCTTGGTCCCCATATATAGTCCCGATCTCTCTCCAGTGGAACCCAAATCAGCCACAGACTCTACCGATTCTTCACCAGGTACTTGTGGAAGAATGGGAGAGCATCCTTATGACACAAATAAACCGTGTAAATAACTATGCAAAGCTGGCTGGTGTAATTTGTCTACAGGGAGGTGCTTACTCCTCCATGACACCTGATCCCACCTCTGGGTTTCCAGAGGTCTGTGTTTCTCCAATTTTACCAGATTTGTATCTGTATCTCGGACATCCTAAAGATTTATACTTTGGTATCTGAGATTTTTTATATGTTTAATTAGACTGACGGGGACCATACTCGACAAGAAATGTAAAGGCTGAAGCGGTGGTAGCCATGGACATTTTCCGACTTCAACAAATAGTATGGTCCCCGTCAATCTAATCAGAAACCGATCTATCTCGCTACCGTCTTATCTCGCATATCTTTTATTTGTAAAAAAATGATACAGCAACGAGGTCATTCACACGTGACCCCATAGCGGATTACGTTAGGACCCCATAGCAGATTACGTTAGATCCTATACGCGATATATCAGAAAACAGGAACGAGCAGAGATGGGTTTCTAACTAGAATGAACCTTCGTTAGCATTTGTTGTTGCTCGAATTCTGCTATGCATAGAGTTGTTTACACGGTATATTTGTGTCACAGGGATGCTCTGGCACTCTTCCTTGCAAATGGATGGTAGAGTCTCGTGGATTTGGGCGCACAAATGTTCTATTGGGGAGAGATCGGAACTACATGGGGCAAGGGAACGTATTGACATTGTTTTGGCGAAGAGAGTCCATTAAGAATGGCGGGTTGCAGTTAAGTGTCAATGTTTTAGCTGTCAAACAGCCATCAATGACGACCATGCGGATTTTGTGGCCATTATAAATCCCGTTCCACACCATAATACTACCACCGCCAAACTGTCATGTTCCACTATGCATTTTTGGCATAACTTTTATCTAGATATCAAAATTGCGCTGACGCCAATCTGAGGGGTATAGCGTGAATCTGGATTCGTAAGAGAAGAGTAAACGACGCCATCTTTCCACAGAAAACACATTTGCACGGTGTCGTCGGAGCCATTGTGTCTGACGTCACGCCTCCGACTTATTGCGGTATACTGGACCTCGACATGTCATAGATAGGACAGTCTAGTCATGTCTTGTAACATGCCCAGATTTGTCTTTGTTATCGTTATCCTAGCGTTGTTCTGTCATATCTTGGCAGCGTCCTAGGTAGTGTTTTGTCTTGGCCAGGTTTTTGGACATGTTTAAAAAATTGGCCAAACACCGACAATCACTACTTATTTAAAGTCGTAGCATTGTCCCAACTTCACCTTAGCGCCGTCCTAACACTATTAACAAATGTTCAAAAATTTGGCCAAAGCACCCCGACAATCACGACTTATTGTAATTGTCCAATCTTAATCCTAGCGCCGTCACAACACTATTGTAAACATAATTTCGTTATGCGGTCCTCAATGTCCTAGGTCTTTCCCGACAGCTGCGATATACCACGATTTAACACGCCATGGTCAAGAATTAATGTTTTGTTGTATTCTTTTGTAACTATAACTGCAAGTTGAGATTGACTTAATTAATGGTAATGGTAATAATAATAAACGTAATAAAATGTAAAGGTTGTTATATTTACTTTTTTCTTTGTATTTTTTGTTAAATCATAGCAAGCAAATCATAGTTCCCCTTGACAGTCTCTGTAACCCATTACTCATTTCAGTCCATATGTATTGTGATAGTAACAACTGATTTTGTCGCATTTTTTTTTTTTACTTTTTTGAATTTGCACATTTCTAACTAAGTAGTTGTTCTGGTGTTACACCTAGGTCACTGAAAACTGGCATCAGAACGCCATTATCATGTCTCAATCCCTATTAAGTTGCAGGTAAATGTTTGAAAAGTGAATCTGTGAAAAAGCAGCTCTGGGAGAAGCTTTTTTCGATCAATATTATAAACATAATACCAAAGCTATAATGCCCAAGGTGATCGTTGTCGTCAATAAGACTTCATCAGTTTGGCTCCAATTTTAAATAGAATTTTCTAAAGGGAAAGTGTTATCAGACAAGGCCAAATAATAAATCTAAACTTATCAACTGTTATTTTGCATAACGAATCCATTTGCATGTATTTTGAAAACCTTAGTCTGATCTTAGAATCATGATCTTTACCGCCATATAAAACAACGTATTATCGGATACGAGCTTTTGAAATCTTTGCAACTGCCGCGTCAGTATTGTTCATCAAGAGGAGTAAAGTATTTCTTGCAATATTTACGTCTTATCTTCAAAAGACTTATAGGTTGTCATACGTTGCAGAGGTAGTTTCGCACTCTTGCAATACATGGATAAACATGAGATGCAATATCACTACTCTATTGACTTTGCTACCTACATGTAGGTATCGAACATCTAAGCTTATATATATATATATATATATATATATATATATATATATATATATATATATATATATATATATATATATATATATATATATATATATATATATATAAGCCATTCGTGTTTCCAGTGGGATATCAGGATAAGGTAAATGTTATACCTGTTTTGTCTTTTGAAGAATAACACGTAGCAGGGTTTATCCTTCTTGATGGACAAACTGATGCAATAGATGAACAAATGGGAACAATAAGTATTTTATTATGTATTGTTTTATCTTGGACGCAAAGAGCCTGACACCTTGGACAATCCACGATATTCAAAATACATAGTTGATTTTGACAAGCCACATTTGATCGAGAAAAGAAGCTCCCACACACAGAAAGAGCTATGTTTTATAGAATTTGCAAGTTCACTTGTAAGTCGTACTATGGTTCAAGCTGTATTACCTAGAAGCAAAGCAGTGAGGCTGAATATGTATACCAGTTTTCATAGACGTGATGCAGTGCCCGAGAACTTCGTGAAGTTTGAAAATCAAACTCTGTTAAAGAAATAAATGCTGCAATAACAGTTTCTCTTGCCGAATACATGGACAGAAAAGTGAAATGGCATGTAGAGACGAGAAGCAACTAGAATGTTTTAGCCATGTTTAGACTTCAGGTCGAACATGGAGTAACTTTAACAGTAAAAGGTTTAAGAGTTGATACATGTAATATAACCTTTTTAAACAAAAACACTATTATTATATCATTATTCTCCTTTTAGTTCATTTCAACTTTTAATTAGAGTACATGTTTTGACAAAAATAGATTTCTAGGCTTTTCTTAATATACAAAACTGGATATAAGCTTTTAATAATTAATTAATAATTAGTTATTAATTGTCATGAATAAATAAAAAAGATAGCATCATTTAATATGATCATCATGTATGCGTGAGTCTACCTATCTATATCAAATGAGAGAAATAACTTGCCAAAATGCGCTTGTTTTTGTCTCCATACACAATAATACAAAACATATACCAAATATGTATATACCAATACAGAATTATCCCCAAACCGGATTTTTTCTACTCAACATTCTGTTTCTTTTGATATTAAGTTTGTCTTTATATAATTTTTCCGGTTTATACCCAAATTTCATCTTCAATGACCAAACTTCTAAGCATCCTGTACGTAATATGACAAACGAATAACAATTTTGGACTCTTCTTACCAAATAAATGAAGAAAGACAGACAGGTATGAGGTGCTTGAAATGCTACCGCGTGTATCCGTGCATACGCCCATCGGGGTATGTACTGATGTCTAGCTGATTCCAGAACACGTTATGTGACCGAATTCAATCAAGCGTGAATTGATAGAAAGGCGTATTTGTCCGTGCTATTCAAAACGTCTAACAATATTTTATCAATTAAAATAAAATATTAAAATTTATTTGGGGTTGAGTTTCTTTTGCGTGTCAGTATAAAACCATCGGGTCCACTTAACACTTATACTGTAATTTGCATTAAATTAAATATTATAAACGTACTACCAAACTTATAAATCTAAATCTTTATTCATCCTAGTAATTATTATACCTGAGCGTTTTGTTTTTTTAATTATTTGTTAGGTAAATCGTATCATCAACATAATGATTAATGTTTAAATCGCACAGGTAATATTGACGTAACTGATTATTTTAATAAATAATTGACTCCATGTGAATCGTATGAGCCTGCAATATACTTAAATGACATCTATGTTGGCAATTATTCATTTTGTGGTATATTTGCCATACAAAATATATGATATATATGTCAACAGTTGCATATTAGCACATCATAAGGTGCATCCATTTTTAATATGACACACTAACCATATAGTGACCGAAGGTCCTCACACAAGTTCTGTTTTCTAGTTTATTACACATCAATACATAAATGACTGAATGATAGGTTGTTATTAAAAACATGTTCGATTTGTTTGATACACTGATACGACATGGAAAGCATCTTCATAACCGTCTGGTTGTTTGGAGTTTCGTCTTTAGCCCATGGCGTTATAAAAGCATATACGGTAAGCGATATCATTTTTGTACAATTATGCTGATTCCCAATGTCCCAAGGTTCAAAAGAGGACTATCTACTAGATAATACAAACACAATGTGTATAAAGTAGCAGAATTCTCGTGTAAATTAAATTTGAAATTATTAAAATGTGTGATTGTGTAAAATGTGTTTACAGTTGTTTGGTATCCTATGGGTTCAAAATAGGTAGATCAAAGAGAGGATGTAGAGGGGACGCTTGCAAAAATAGATATTATGTCGTTCCAACGAGATCATTTTCTCGTTCCCACAAGATATCAACTCTTAAAAATTGTTTTTCTTTATTTCGTTCCCACGAGTTATTATATCGTTCCCACGAGATAATTATTTCGTTCCCTCAATATAGTAACGTTTGAAAAATTATCTTTATCTCGTTCCCACGAGTTATTATGTCGGTCCCACGAGTTATTTTGTCGGTCCCAGTAGGTATTTATTTCGTTCCCACGAGTAATTATGTCATTCCCACGACAGAACTTTTGTATTGGTTGATTATTTCGTCCGAAACGATATACTCAACCAATCAAAGTTCAGCTGATGATCGAGAAATGCCCATGCATAATTATTTAACAAGAGGAATTTAGATATATAGAGATGACCATTGTTTTATTATCATAGAACACACACACACACCACACACACACACACACACACACACACCGTTAAACATTGTTGTTTTCATATTCGTTTTGATTATGCAATTAACATAATTAACAGTGGTGGATCTTGAAAATTTTAAAGGGGATGGATTGAGGTTGGTGACATAAAAGTATATAGTTTTTAAAACTGCTTTGCAATGCATACTTCATCAAAAGCAAAGTGAGGGTCTAAAGTGTTAAGATTTACCCGCTAAGCGGACCAAGGCCCTAATATTCGGCGGATTTATTTTTTGTTTTATTATATTTCATCTTTTCATAGAGAAATTAAAGGGTTATACCTATTTTATCAACTTTAGGGAGCACGCTATGGTCACTGTCCAAATTTCTCAGTGTTGGGTTGATTGGAGGCAATATTTCATTAGTTGGTCAGGTTTTAGACTACGAATCTTTCAGGTAATTTTTGCAATCTGGAATCCCGTAGATGCATTTTTGTGCGTTTTGACAAGAGATACATAATCCACTTATAAATCACATTGATCTTCCTCTTTCAAAATAAGGTTAAATCAGCTAAAAGTTCCTTAAAATCCGGGCAGAATTTCGACCAAGTATCCTACAGACATTGAATTATTACCTCTTTGTCGTTGAAAATGTGTTGTTGATATATTAAAGTGAAACCCATTTGGTGGTCTCTAGCTTCCAGACAAAAATCACCAATTAGACCCTCACTTTGCTTTTGATGAAGTATGCATTGCGTACATTCATACATACATACATACATACATACATACATACATACATACATACACACATACATACACACATACATACATACATACATACATACATACATACATACATACGTACGTACGTACATACATACATACATACAAACATAAATACATACATACATACATACATACATACATACAACGAACTAAAACTAACTACAACACTATATATTATTAGTTATATAGTGTTAAGGGTGGCTTTCGGTGGGAAGCCGAACCCAATACGACTTTCTTTCGTGGACCCAATATATTTCCGCATCATCCCTGTAAAACACTATATAACGGAATTATCCAACCGAAGGCCTCCCTTTTTTGTTGCTTCTTAAAGTATTTTTTTCAATGCAACTCCGTTCTAACTTTACTTATTTCTTCTCTCGTCTACTAAAAGTGACTAATATCAGGTGGATAGGTAACCCAATACAAGAATATGTCGTGTCCTTCTAAACCAATCACATTTCAAGTATTTTGCCAGATGTGGGATAACCGAGGGTGTCGGATATAAGCAATAGATACAAGTCATGAAACAATATACAAAGCACTAAAATGACTAACGATGTGGTCAAAATAAAAAAAATGAATGAAGAAATGTTTGTCAAATAAAGTAAATGACAATAAAAGTTAAGAACAACATTATTTTATAAATGTCTTGTTCACCAAATAAATAAAAACTAAATGTCTGTTTTTTTATCATGATCTGTGTTTTGTCTAGGTGCAATCTGTGTGTGTGTGTGTGTGTGTGTGTGTGTGTGTGTGTGTGTGTGTGTGTGTGTGTGTGTGTGTGTGTGTGTGTGTGTGTGTGTGTTTGTGTGTGCAACCCTCAGGTTGCTGTGATTTTCTTCCATGTATGTCTCTATGTATTCATTAATTAAGTCAGGTCATAGCTACGTTTGTTTTGGAAATTACTATTGGTATTTAGTGTTTGTTTCATAGCGTCTCATTGGTCAATATGTTTCCAGTTCCAGCTTAATAATGCCGATTTCCGGAAGAAATTATTCAATACCTGAAGCGTGTAAGGTGCCGGAGGCAAATGTTGACTGATACAATATCAAAGATTGGTTGACTATCTCATTCACACAAATCTGGAAGTCTTTCAAACGAGACAATCAACTAATCAAAAAGTAAAAATGTCTCGTGGGAACGGCATAATAGCTCGTGGGAACGAGATAATTATATCATATGAACGATATAATAACTTGTGGTTACGAGATCTCGTGTGCACGACATAATTATCTCGTAAGAACGAAATAAAATTAATTTAGCAAGCGTCCCCTCTATGCCACCGTAATAAAGGCTGTCATTTTGATAAGCAAAAATTTACGGCAATATTTTTCTCACTCGAGATTAATTTTTCCACGAATTTAATTGTCGAGGAAAATGTTATCTCACTCTGCATGGTGAGATAAGCCTATTCCGGAAGTGCAGGAACTACTATTTAACATATTTTTGCCGTCTGCATATGGGTGCAGTCGCTATTTTATACTGTTTCAACGTCAGAGAAAAACTGTCAAACACCATTTTGAGGGAGGGATGGAGAAATATCAATCCTTGTGTGCAAAATTTTGTGAATTTGAGAAAAATTGTGTGCTATCAAATTTTCTAAAAGTTGGTTACAATTTTTAGGTATCCACATCTGATTTACACCACTTCTAGAATAAGCAACTGAACAGTATTGCTGAAGTTTCTCTTCAACAGCCGTTAGTATCTTGGTAAGGAGTAAAGATAAAGGTTTGGTAGACCATTTGCTGGATCCTGCTATGTACCTCTGCTTATATGTGGTTTTGTGAAGCTTAGGTATCCAATATAAATATGGTAGCTCAAAATCAGTATCGGTTGCAGATATATAAAAAAGGCGATATCAAAGACTCAGAATGATTTTAGGACATTAACAACAGAGAGTGTTGATGGGTCCAATACGATATTACAAAATCCAGAAAGTTTCCTTCACTAAACCTAGTGCCCAAAAGTTCACATAGATACATCCTCTTCCTAGGAAGTCAGACAGCGTTAGGTTACATTTGATGCCGTTAATATATCTAACTGCCATCGTCCTAGGAAAACAGGCAACGATAAGGTACACCTAGAGACGTTAGAATATCTAATTTTCGTGAAGATTTTATACAAAAATATTGTTTTCTGAAATGATTTAGAATTAAGTGTGACAAAATACAATGTCTTACAAACTGTATATTTCTATTTAGGTACCGTCAGCAGTTCCACACTATGTACAGCATCCAAAATTTAGAATGATTCCAGGACATCACTTAAGACAGCAATACGTTAAACAAAGGGTGTTGATGGTTCCAACACTATATTACAAAACCCAGCAAGTTTCCGTCACCACACCTAGTGCTCGAAAAGTTCGAAATAGAATACATCATGGTCCAAGGAAATCAGACAACGATAGGGTACATTTGATGACGTTAATTCAAAATAGGAACAAAGTGTTGATGGATAGAGGGTATAGAATGTTCAACGTTAACCGTAATAAACCGTTGAAAAAGGGAGTAGCAACATTTGACAGTCAAATACGAAAGCGTACTAGTGTTGGAATGCCTGTGGATGGGTCGAACAACACTGGTACCCTTGAAAAAGGTATTCTCAATGAAAAAACAACAACAACTACAAAACCATCACCACCGCCAACAACAACACCACCACCGCCGCCACCACCACCAGCTTTAACAACAACAAAAATACCCATACAAAATAAAAAAAGTCCAGCTTTGGAAAAAACAGTCCACCAAACACCGAAACCAGATACAGGTTTGTGTATTTTTACCGTTGACTGTGAAGAAAATGTATCGCAAAAAAAACTGAAGCTACCGAACCTAACCGGTGTAGGAGCAGTACGGGAAACTATGTCAATAATCGAAGACCTTATTACAAATCTATTTCAAAACAATAGAATAGAATCCAGTATAAATCCACTAAATAGAAGTACAAATGTCAATAACGCCGGTAATGGCTTTGGGAGTGGTAACGTTGACATTTTGTTACCTATAGCAGGTCGGAATAGTAATTCTTCCGGTGTCACAAACGGAAGAAATGATCCAGGACAAACACAAATTAATACTAGTAGTGACCCAGGAATTAGAAAAGCTGGAACACAATACTCTCTGTCCAGATTACCTAACGGGACTGAGAGTGCGTTGAACATCTCCGAAGTAAATCAAAACTTTTCAAATATAGGAGGAAACTTGGGCAATCAAGAATTACCACGAATGGTTGAAAGCGGGAATATTGGACCGGTTCATTTGCTGAAACAGCTAATAAGACTTATAAATGTGATCCATGGAATCACAAGCGATCCAGTCTCTGGCAATAACAAGATGCAAAACAATAATATTACAGCTGAATCTAATAGTAGAATTAGAAATCCAGGAGGATTCAGTGGTCAGAATAATAACCGTACGGGTACACCAGGAGTTATTTCATCGATTACTAATACGGGATCTGGCGGTAGTGCATCCCGTTTTAGAGGAAATACTGGAGGGGGAAGTTTGGGTGATCCAATACCTGTAGTAAATAGTGAAAGATTAAACCCCATATTTCTGAAAGCTAGAAGTAACATAGGTAGTCAGGCTGGTAGCGGTGTATTAGGCAGTGACGGAGGAGACATAACAACTACGCTTCTATATGTACTGACCAGTAGTATAAGTTATCTTAACAGTATGATACGAAACAGTAAAAACATAAATAGTCCTTCAGAATCACGATTAGGACGTGGAAGAGGGCCATCAGGTACAGCTAGTGGTCAGGGAACAAGACATCCTCTAGATCACGTAATCAGTCTTTTACACGAAATCCGAGGAACTCCCATGATTCAAAATAGAACTGGCGGGATAGGATCCATGGGCAGGGATATCAACGGTCCGCCTGAAACTAGAGGAGCTCCAAACAGTAGATCACAATCAGAACTTAATAGCAGAAGAAGTTCAACTGTGAATTCCGGTACTCTGACTTCATTTGGTAATGCAAATGGTGGTGGTTTAGGAATGAATGGGAACCAGGTAGCACAATCAAGTAATCAACTAGATCAAGTCATCAATTTACTACGTGAAATTCATAGACGTGTAGGAGTTCCAAGAGGTACAGAGGGTATTCCCCCAAGTAACGTAATAAGAACGACACAACCTCAAATCCCAACCACAAATAGTGTATTTGGAGGAAATAGTAATATGCAAAACCCCAGTGGCAGGATATCGATATTTGGAGGACAAACTATCGGTAGATCATCGGGCAATATTAGGGACCAGCTTATAAATGTCTTACTGGAAATCGAAAGACCTGCTCATCGAGGTAGTCGCCAGTTCGGTAATAACATGAATCAGAATCAAGGTTTTAGAAGTTCGATGGATATGAGAGGTAATTCTGCTCCAGGACAGAGTTTGGGACAGAGTCAGAATCCAGCTTTTGGAAGTTTGTCGAGTGTAATAGGTAATTCTGGTGCAGGACAGAATTTTGAATGGGGAGGAGGTGGAATAAATGGAGCAGATGTAATAGGTGGTAATGGCATTGGAGGCAATTTTGCTTTTGGTCCTTTGAATGGAAATGGGTTTAATACCGCAAGACTTGGAGATGGCGGGTCTGGTACTTTTGGACTACAAGGGAGAAGTAATTCTGGTGCAGGACAGAGTTTGGATATGAGAAGAATTCGGGACCCCCGACTCGGTGCAATGGATAGTGGGTTACTTCAAACTTTTGTTGGACGTTTAGGATCCGTGGAAGGACAACAAAATATGGTCAGACAATCTCCTGAATTATTCAATACACCTAGAGGTGCTGTTCAAGAAGCAGGAATCCAAACTAGTAATCAAATTGGCGGTTCGACACAACAAATGGAGGCATTGCAAGACATTCTGAGACAACTATTACGCCGTAATGGGCCTGATGCAGGACAACCTGGCAATTCTCTTGATCCGAGTACTGGCCAAGGAAGTGGAATGCCAAACAATGGGGCTCAAAATACCATGGGAAATACAAATAATAGCGGAACAGGTAGTCGTGGTATTAACAATAGGAATGGAACGTCCGATTTGATGTTAAATATCGCTATATTGGAAAGACTCCAACAACGTTTAAATTCAGGAAATGGTATAACTGGTGGGAATCCATCACCAAATACCGACCCCAGATCAACTTCAAATATTTTATTCGAAAATATATTAAACCTTTTGTTTGGTCCAGTGGGAGCTGGAGCAAGGGGTTAAGGAACCGAAGGATATGCCACCGAAATGTAACTTTAGTTCCATAGTTTCCCGTAGGTAAAAAAATGAACTTGTTTTAAAAAGGTTGTGTGTGTATGACTTAATGGAATAAGGTTGGAATTAAAAGTTCTATGCTGCTTGGACAATATTTCAACTTAATAAAGTGTTCAGGCTTTTTGATTTTGTTAAACACCATACTATAGCAGTTTGGTATCACCATTTCGGCCACTGTTTGAAGGCCTAACGATAATCTACAACGGTCCTACTAATTTACAAATAAAGGATTTACTGTCAATTAAAAAAACTATATAAGTTAATATCATATGGCATACTGTATATATTTTACCCGTGTAAAATATAAACTGAGGAATATTTGTATTCGTGATTTCCATGCATGTTTAATCATAATCAATCATCAAACCTAGTTGTAAACATAGTAATAATAAAGATGTAATCGTATCTTAACTATGTTATAGGAGAGAATGCGTCATCGACAAAATAAAACCAGTGTATCATAATGTAGTGTACATGTTAATTAGATTAAGTAAACTGATTTAATTTTTCGTCATTAAAACATAGTGAATTGTTTTCCATTTGAAATATTCTTAATTATTAAACAAACAGTTACTACTCGATTAACTAAGTTTCAACTTGTCATAACCTCATGTTATCAATATTTATCCTGCCTTAAGATAAAAGACTGCCATTTTCATAAAAGAATATCCCGCGATTAAGCCAAAATGTTGGTTAAAGAGGCCGAAAGATAAATAGTTGTAGAAAATGCATATATATCCTAGAATAAATGAAATACGTCGACGATATTCTTGTCATCCACGTGATAATACAAATATTTACCCTCGTCCATTATTCACATTCGATCTTGTCTCATACATACGGCACTAAAATCTTTATATATTTTGAAAGTTTTGAAATTTTTAATACAAAATTATCCATTTTGACAGCTTGTGTTCATTTAAAGAGTCATTGTCTGTGTTTTCCAGGAAATTTTTACTACGTAGATTGATGTAAAAGAAAAGATATAGGAATTTCAAATGTTTATGCCTGCTAATATATCGTTTTTTGTTATCATACATCAATAGAAGTAACAAAAACTAAGATTTTTTTTTTTTTTTAAAAACAAAACAACCCATAGCTAATGCCCCCCTCCCCAATCTCCGAGGGAAAATATTGGTTTTCATTATATCGGATACACCATGCTTAAGGCATTGACCGTTTATACCGTCCACTTTTAGTGACACAATGAACCAATGGCGAGAATTACTTATACGCCAGTGCGCTGGGCACTCTGGTGGGACACGTGCAAGGCTGTACAGAATGGATAACGATAACATTATCAAACAACAATTGACTATTTTCTTCTTTATTACATATATATATATATATATATATATATATATATATATATATATATATATATATATATATATATATATATATATATATATATACATAATTGTCTATGTATATAAGTTGTATTGAATCATTTAATTTGGAATCTTTCTACGATATTGAACATGATTATGATGTAGTAGGCTTGAATCAGAATCACAAAATATAAAAATAAATATAAAATATGAGATAGGATTTTATCTACTTATTTTTTTTTTCGTAGATCAGTGTACATATTACGCCTAGGTTAGACTTTACTGTCATAGATTAATCGTCTTTGTCAAGGGCGGGTATATAACGCTAAGAGGAATTGTAATTTTGTGCGTCTCCTATCACAAGGTGTCGTTCAAATAAACTATACTCTGTTTGGTATACAAAGGTATTTCGGTGATTGATTTTCAAGAATAGAAGTGTTGAGGATATTTTACTATGACGAATATATTGGCAGATGTTATGGAGGTTTGGGTATCCATGGTAACAAACTAAAGGCCACACTGATTGGTAAAAAGTCAATTATTTTCTGATTTTGTTAAAAATTGGTATTCACGGGCATTTTGAAATTGCAAATTCAATGGTAAATGTCACAGAAACACTGGTTGCAATGGTAACAAATTAAAGGCTTATGATTGGTTAAAACTTTATTTTCTCAGATCTGTATAAGAAAAACAGTATGTAGGTGTATTTTTGAATTAGGAATTCAATAGTAAATGCCATGTGTATCTAGAAGTTGTTGGATGTGCAGGAGAAAATTCCAAGGTAATTGTTTCAAATGTAAAAGGTCATCAGTACTTGAGATAACTGAAATGACCAAAGTGGATATTTGTATGTTTATATTATTGGAAATACGAAAAAAAATAGTAGGCCGGTGACCTTTTATTTTCTATAAACTAATGAAGATGATATGGCTGTAGATAACGTAATATGATTTTTTCAAACTTGGCATCTTGCCGAAATTGCCTTAAATTGTCATTTCCCAGCGCAATTTGTGAACAATATATAATTTATACCAGAGACGTAGTATTTAATGACGGCGTTATTTACGAAAATACTTAACCATTAATATAATTTCTACTGCTAAGCATTAATACAATGTCTTTTGTTTAATTAAATATTCCCACCTCAATAACTATTGTTATTTTCAAACACAATATGTTTATTTTGTAAGAAGTAAGTCCATTATGGCGGTTGAATCTACTTTGCATAAGTTTTGTTGGATGTGTGGTGACTTACTATTTTACTTCAAAATATTATGAAAACTATTGATTGGCCAATGAAAAGAAGAAAAAAATCACCATTGGTGTTTTCTCAATTTTTGATATTTTACCTGGGGTGTATGCATGAACCTTAACTTCACAAAGTAAATGCTTTTGATGTAATTTAAAAATACAATTCACAAAAGTGTATCTCCTTGGATTAATTACTTTGAGATGTATTGAAGCCTGTAATGTAATTTTAGGCAACAGGTGGTGTTTAAGGAAAACCCCTTTACATGCAGACGTAAACCAGATTAGCATTAAAGAAATGTTTTCAGTTTTGAAAATAAAATTGTCAATCAGAGAGAGAGAGAGAGAGAGAGAGAGAGAGAGAGAGAGAGAGAGAGAGAGAGAGAGAGAGAGAGAGAGAGAGAGAGAGAGAGAGAGAGAGAGAGAGAGACAGACAGAGACAGAGACAGACAGAGACAGAGAGAGAGTAATAAAGAGAGAAAGAGAAAGATAGATAGAGA
Source organism: Atrina japonica (assembly GCA_030159075.1). Taxonomy (NCBI): domain Eukaryota; kingdom Metazoa; phylum Mollusca; class Bivalvia; order Pterioida; family Pinnidae; genus Atrina; species Atrina japonica. The sequence goes on along the minus strand of BROG01000452.1, from coordinate 86,412 downwards.
AAGAAAAGTGTATAGGAAATAGAAAGAGAACGTTTACTATATATCTATAAATGAATTATATCACAGCTAAGAAGACAAAGTGCTTTGGAATTAAAATTACTGAAATGTTAGTTTTATCATAGCGCTAATCCGGAATTACAGAACAAATGCAGCTCGAAGAGAAAATCAGTTTACTAATATATATATATATATATATATATATATATATATTTATATATATATATATATATATATATATATATATATATATATATATATATATATATATATATATATATATATGTATATTTAGGTGTTGATATCATTGTCTACCTTTTTAGATAACGTTAGATAGGTGTTTTTGTTTCTTACTTTTCAACTTTTCTACATGAAATATTGTTCTAGAATTAATTGTTTTTTTCACCGTTTATGATAGTACATGTACTTGATATGATGCGAGTTATTAATGTCAAATGTTTTAAAATCATATATACACAAAATGCATATGAATAAAAACGTAACATTATATTTTGTATTTTGTCTTGAAAGAGGCATTTTATCGAAATTGTGTAGGACAGATGACATGGGAATATGGAAGCCTAAATTACAATGGCTGAATGAAACGAACGTATCCAAGAGTTCTTCCGAAGGTCCGAAGTTTATCTTATATTAACATTTTCTGTATGCAATCACTTGGACTACCTTACGTTTAGTACTTGGGAACAATGTATCTGTGATTTTATAATTGATTACTGGATTATTCCATTGTTGTACTTTTTATTTCAATCGCCATCTGTTTGCAGGTGGATATTTCATACTTATTTTGTCTTCAACATCCGATGTTGTTTTCGCCATATTCGGTACTATGTATTGATTAGATAAGGGATTACACATTTTTGATTATCAAAATAGCTATGGATAATTACGTGTTATGGATAATTACTTGTTATGGATAATTACTTGTTATGGGTAATTACTTGTTATGGATAATTACTTGTTATGGGTAATTACTTGTTATGGGTAATTACTTGTTATGGGTAATTACTTGTTATGGATAATTACTTGTTAAGGGTAATTACTTGTTATGGATAATTACTTGTTATGGGTCAGAATTACCCTGAAGTATGCCAGCAAAGAACACAGCAAAGAACACAGCATAGTAAATTTATAAATTTTATTAACAATAACAATTACAATAATTAAAAACTTAATCTAAATAACAATTATAATAATTAAAAACTTAATCTAAATGAAAGTTTACAAATTAGAAAAATCACAATTCACAATACTGTTGATCAGTTCCAGATCAGAGATCCACTCGAATATACAATAAATTCCAATCCGAATGTAATATTAAAAGGATCCACTCGAATACACAATGAATTCCAATCCGAATATAATATTAAAAGGATCAACTCGAATACACAATAAATTCCAATCCGAATATAATATTAAAATCATCAACTCGAATACACAACAAATTCCAATCCCAATGTAATATTAAAAGGATCCACTCGAATACACAATAAATTCCAATCCGAATGTAATATTAAAAGGATCCACTCGAATTCACGATAAATTCCAATCCGAATATAATATTGATGAACACTTTTCACATATTTTTACGTGTTGCCACAGTTACAAGTATGCTGCCACGAACATCGGTGATCAGGTTACATGTGAAAACACAGGTCAGTGTTCAGATGCTGCACGGGATATCAAATATACAAATGTTACCCAGGAAATTTAGGCGAGTAATTTGATTCAAGGATCTAAACGGAAACATAATAATGAATTTGAATATGGGCCTAAAATTTAACATGGGTTTGATAAAATCACGAAAGGAGATTTAAAGGGGCATAAGTTTTTTTTACTACTTAGATTAATATACAATGATAAAAAAGTGATATAGACAGGCATCAAAATTCTAACATTCCTATATATTTTGTGAAAATTGCTTGAAAAACCCAGTATTGTAGTTATTCACTTGGAATTGATAACTTCAACCTTACTCTTTGTATATACATACCACACTTCAACTAACCTTATTTTTATAGAATATATACGAATATATTATTGCTATGCCTGTGTATAGCTCTTATTTGTTATTGTACATCAAGTGCAAGAAGCAAGAGAAAACAAAATAAATGTTTTTGGTAAACACAGCAAATGACCCTTTGATAATTAACATTCTTAGATAAATTAATTTGTTTGAAGGTTGAACAGATTTTGTTTTCTTATCATTGCTCAGATGACAGCTGGGAAGTTGAATGAATAAAATACATTCATCTATTGAACGGATAGCTGTTGAATTGTTAAATAGCCTGTAGATACCTGTAAAATTGTCAAAATAAACAACTAGAACACAAAGGATGGTGTCATCAAAATTGTTTAATATCAGCGATACTTAGAGCGTCATTGGTTTTACATATTGTTGATATTAAGTATTTAACTTATAGATTATTATCTTTTTCTGAATGATGATTTAGTTTCCATTGCTAAAATATAAACATATCCGTGGTCAAATAGATCAATATATCAACCCAAATAACTTTTTGAACGTGAAATTCCTACCTTATATGTCGATATTTATCAATACATATTGATACATATAAATATTATAAACACAGTACCAAAGTTATAATGCTCAAGATAATCGTTTCTGTCAATTAGTTTGACAGTTTCATCAGTTGAGCTCGAAATTAAATGGATTTTCTAAAGAGATAGAGGTATCGGACAAGGCCAAATAATAAATCTAAACGTTTAATCAAAATCAGTCTAAGACTAACCACTGTAAAAAGATGGCTATTCTAGCTTTAGAAGAAGATAAAAATCAAATACATATACATAATAAGACATACGATTTCTTGATAACTAAAGCATTACAGCAAACTATACATAAATTACATTACTCTTTCACATTTCGTTTTAAAATAAGATGTATTAGTTTATATGCAGAGAGTTTGAAATAGAAGTTCTTTTTTGATAAGTTCACCTTCAAATTTCGACATTGAATATATACGAATAAAATATCTACAGATATACACTTTTTATATTCCTTCTTATCGGTTCGGACACAATGGTTATGGATACCCAGCTAATCTCTTTTATTTGAGTCCGAACGCAGGGTCCTAAAAAAATGGTGAGTGTCACTCTCTTCATCGTCTTTATTATATCTTTATTACACACTTTGATGGTCAACTACTGATAACAGATTCGGTGGTAGGGTTCATGTAAATCACGTTACTTTCAAGGCAACAAATATTATTTGGTATGATAGTTTATCATGTGTAGAGCATATATTTCACGGTTTATCTCTGTTCTGTTCGCAGAATAGAAGTTGTAAAAAATAAAAAAAATCTAACGCCGACTTTTTGTACTGACAAATACAAACGACAACTAGTAAAGTATGCGTATTGGTATGCATTATGGTAAAGACTTGGTGCATGTCACCCCTGCTAGTATTTATTTTAGAATCGTTGTGTTTGTAAACAGGTGCAAATTTACCGTGGTAGACACATATATGTATATACTCAAAATAATTGCAAACAAAATCAATATACCCAACCTAAGATCTGCAATTGTTGACATTAAACCCAATTACTGATATCTTTGTGAAGCTACATGTCTATTGCGGGAAAAAGGGGGCTAGAACCTATAGGGAATCATAAAAGGGCCGAAATATGGTACATTTTTAATAATCCTCTCATTAAATGTGATACATGGTACATCTCTTAAAAATATTTTAACGACCCCCCTCATATGAACGAAGGAACATTTCGAAGAATAATGGGGAGTAGTTGGTTCCTATTGAAATGACGACGATTTGCTGAAAATCTCTCTCTCTCTCTCTCTCTCTCTCTCTCTCTCTCTCTCTCTCTCTCTCTCTCTCTCTCTCTCTCTCTCTCTCTCTCTCTCTCTCTCTCTCTCTCTCTCTCATTGAAACATAAAAGTTATTAAAATTACTGCAAAATTGAAATTAATTTCCTTATGAACATACATTTCAGTGTATATATATATAAATATATATGTATATATATATATATATATATATAATATATATATAAATATATATGTATATATATGTATATATATATATATATATATAAGGTAGCCCTTTAGAATGAGCAGATTTTATTGTATTGGTTAAGGTACCAAAAACTAGTCTGAACAATCATGATGTGGGACCAGGCCTATGTAGGAGTTAGCGTTTTATTATTCACACAACGCAGTCAGCCGTCAATTCCAGACATAACACCAGTATGTTTTGTACAGTATTTGGTGATTTATCGCATTGTACAATTACTATTTAATCGGTATTTAATCCACCAAACTTATATATATATATATATATATATATATATATATATATATATATATATATATATATATATATATATATATATATATATATATATATATATAAAGAGAGAGAGGTGAAGATTTTTGCAAAGTATGATTTACATCTACCTTTTACACCTGCAAAACATTAACTAATATAACGTGGCATAAATTATCGGTCACCAGTATGCCCAACGGTAATGTGATCATTCCGACATTGATTACCTAATAATTGATAGGTAATCGATGTTCTATACTCACATATGTATGTTTCACAAAGGTCAGATAATAATAAACCTATTATTCGAGTTGGTGCATTTGTCTACACTCTTAACGGCATAAATGACGACAATACTTAATTAATGTTACGTACAAAAATGTACTTTTACTTTATTTACATCACAATGTATTTCTAATTGCTGTAAAAGTAGTATGATTCATTATCAATTTACATTAAACATCTATACCCTTATAGTATATATATATATATATATATATATATATATATATATATATATATATATATATATATATATATATATATATATATATATATATATATATATATGTGTGTGTGTGTGTGTGTGTGTGTGTGTGTGTGTGTGTGTGTGTGTGTGTGTGTGATGTGACCAAATACACCCTTACATACATGCATACATACATAAATACACACTCACATACATACGCATCCATTCATACATATACATATCCATCCATACATACATATATGCAAACATTCATATATATACATCCATCCATACTTACATAATTATATGCATACAATCATGTGAAAAGGAGCACATGTATGCATACAAACATTGTTTTAGTAATTATGTTTACCTCATCAAGTAATTGCGTTTACACAAAAATTCAGTTTTAAACATTATACTTGACACTCTTGAAACGACATTCCTAAGAGCTTAAACACGATGTTATAGCTAGTAAGGTCTTTCGTCAAAGAAACTTCGTGCACATGCATAGGACATAAACCCATTGTAATGATATACAATGACACTGTTCGGGGCGACCTTGTAGAGTCCGCCTCCACGCCTGGTCAGCAAATGAGATGTTTAGTCAATAACCTATCTATCGTATGTACTCTACCATATATGTAATGCTCTCATATTAAATAATGACATGCATATTAACCGTTCATATTATTACATATATTACAACAATAATCTTAGGATAAACATCTATTAACAGGTGCCCGTCATCTAAAGGTTAGAGCAGATATATAATGAAAAAAAGACCTGTATATACCACGGATGAAAGAAGAGTACTGTAATTATACGTTACTTGTGATAGGTAAATTTATCTGAATGAAATAAAAATGCGAAAATTGGGTTGAAATATCAAACGCCATCCCCAAAAGACCTGTAAGCCACCATGTATCACTAGACGGGACTAAACTCCACGGAGCAGTCAACCTATCACATTCGGCTCACGTCCGCAGCTAAGCTGATAAATATGAATAATTGCCACAACCGGTACATGCGATTCATCAACTATAACTGAAAATGCAATAAAACATTTTCTGGGCGATTTAAACATAAACAAAAACGTACGGCCATTGAGCAGTGACGGTTCTTTAGCGTGCCGACACCTACTGTGACACGGGACCTCGGTTTTTACTGTATCATCAGAAAGACTGGGAACCAACCTGCAGCCGGCTGGACTCGAACTCACGAACTCACGATCACTACCAACTGGGCCAGGCCGGCTCCATTTGTAGAGAAAAAAGAATTTTAGTACGATCGAGTCTCAATTTAGCATTCATATATATACTTAAAACGTTAAAATGAATATTGCAGATATCCTCTTTCGATTGGTTTATTTGTAATGTAAGGCAAAACAAACTTCAAATAAAGAACTTTTACTAATTACTTCATACAGTTTAAAGAAATATTAGGTTATGAAAATGAAAATGAAAATAATTACATTTGTATATGGAATCAATTATGTTTATGTAACATAAACACATATACAATACAAACACTTCTGTATGCACACTCATACACCGACTAGATGATAATTGTCAAGACATTAAACAACAAGGATTTTATAAGACATTTCTGTGTTAAAATTAAAGAATTTCATTACGGAATCTGCAATGCATAAATCAGCTAAATTGTACGATGTTCTTGCTAATATTTCTGGATGTTAACAAACAATTCGTGGGACAGCTTTAAAATTTAGTCAGTGTACACTAGTGTGTGTAAATTAAGATTGTATATGTGTTAAAACCATGACACATTTAACGCGATGATACAATCGGTTGTATAAAATATAACTATAACAACATCCCAAAACTACATCCAGAAACGGATCCGTTTTTACTCATCCAGTAGCATTTTAGATTTAAGATCAATTTGCACCGTACACAGGTATAATAAAATCCATATAACCTGGCGGGTCGAGGTCTCGCTTTCAGTCGCGGACGAGTTTAAATTTTAGGTAAAAAAAATCATAACATTAAAACTATAGTGACAAGAGGACTCGTTAGTTCCTGTCACCATACATAAGAAAATGTTCTTTTTCCCGAGTACATAACCGTAAAAGAAAATCAGTAGAATCATCTGTGTGATAATCAAAATGTTATTCCGTCCCGCAAAGTTATGTGAATCGGAGTATAGTTAGACGACTTTCTCGTGTATTTTGGTCTTTATTGGCCGAGTGGTCAGTGCATCTAACTTTGAACCACAAGATCTCTGGTCAGCGCAAATTCCAGCCCCACTGGCACATAAGCTTATGTTCAGAACAATTTTGCTAGTTTACTTGTGAAGGGCCGATGGTCTCCGCCCTGGTACATTGTAACCGGGTTCTATCCACGGCCTGACACCATTTACATGTAGCTGCAAACTTATTCAGGGTAGTGTCAAACAAAATTCAAAATCTAAATCTAATCAGTAATTATGTATTGTAACATAATCCGTGATATTTACGCATTTTTACGGATTTCAATAGAAAATGAGTCTTAGAGTTGAACAAAGACGAGTCTGTTAAAACACACGGATTGTAAATAAATATATATAAACTTATCGTAGCAGTTTTCTCACGTAGACACAATTGCAATAACTGAAGCAGTGTAGAAATGTGACAGGTGATATACAGGACGATTTACGGATCATGAACGTGTATGATTCATATAACTGAATAATTTTTCTGACCAAATCTGTGATTTATTTGATAACATTTTTAATATCTGATTCGTGATTCTTCAATCATTTTTTTTAACTTTTTACTATTTAAACGATGGAAAGTTTTGTAGCAGAGAAAAAATAGGACATCCCCCATTTGTGCCCCGCAAGTCGAAATGCTTCTGTAAATAACATACATTTTATGACTACCAATTTTATGACTGATAAACTTAAAAGCTATGATCCTGTGTATTGTTTCGGTCTCAATAAAATATATAAATGACGGCATCTCCGTCATTGTACAAAAAAGTCACTGTGAAACCCCATTAAAACGGAATTGGATCAAAGAGCACAGGGATAATAAAATGATGCATAATGACAAAGGAAACTAGGAATCAGAGATGTATTAATGTTACATGCTTGCTTCTTTTGCATTATTATATATATATATATATATATATATATATATATATATATATATATATATATATATATATATATATATATATGTAGAATGCCTCAGCACATAACAATACATTGCCATCAGCAAATAACAATTTACTATATACATCCTTAATGATATAATTTTAGACTTTATAGATCCTAACAGTAGGCATAATTTTAGACGTTGTTTACAGAAAGCCTACAGATACACAACAATATCTTTATTTTGAAAGTAAAGACACAAAAAAGATGCAGAAATTCAATTCCGTATACATTAGCAAGACGCTTAGTGTACTGTTATCGTAACATCAGCCCTGCGGAAAACACGCTTAGATGGAAAATAAAATAGGCATTAAAAGAAAGAGAATATCATTTGACCCTAATAAACAAAGGGATAGAGTTAGCCGAATATAATCCACTATCAATGCAAAGACAAGTAAGAGCAAAGATAAAAAATCCACCATTAGCATTCGTCACAACTTTCAATCCAGAAATATCTAACGATATATATAAACATTTAGATAATTTACGAATGGATGAAAAACTAAATAAACATTAAAATGAAATAAAATTTAAAAAGTACTGATACCAGAATGTCAGTCGTGCAAATGTATATATGATAATATATACTATATACAAGATCACTAAAAATCGAGGGATGGGATCAGGTACCATGGATGAGTACTTAGTTAATAATCTGAATATTACTTCATCGACAAAAAACAACATGGATAAATAAAAGAGCCATGTTCTGTATGGTTAAGAAATTAATATGAACATTTTACAACATGAATATAACAAAATATCCCTGCAAAACACCGAGCTTATCATATGGCGATGCGATAATCTTAATCACTGACGCGAGTAATACGTATACAATTTAAATAAATACATTATAATCCAGGAAAAAAATCATTTATATCAAATTCCAGCTCAGCTGATGAAATTTGATTGACGGAAACGAGCTTTTTGAGCATTTGTTTTGTCGTTATGTTATAAAGTATAACTTCGGTATTTTTAATAATATATTGTATATCATAACAATTAATGTGATCATTGTTTAACCTTGGTTGCTCTTAGACGAATTGGAAAAAAAGATAGGTTTAAAACTTGACCCTGTCTAACAGCACCAATTTTCTTTCGGAACCACACATCTTGAAATTCGAGCTCCATTGATTATATTTATTGACGGAAACAATCGCCTTATCCATTTTTGGGGTTTATTAAAAGCTATAAGTTTGGTATTATCTTTATTTCATATTACCAAACATTCAGATATGCATATTTTTACTTAGTTCGTCGTAGACGGAAGTACTTGACAATACATTAATGTTTAATACTTGACCTTTTCTCAGACAACTCATTTTTTGCGGAACCTACAAATGCCTTTATAATTCAATCTCAAAATGATAAAGTCTTATTTGGCAAAAGCAATCTCTTAAGCTTTTTATTCAGAACCACTAACTTTTGGTATTGTATTTAATTCCTTTGAACTGCAAGGTTCCATCCCCCAACATAATTCAGCAAAAGTATATAAAAAAAAAAACAATTCGGATCACCTGCTGATGTGGTATTAGTATAGTCCCTCTCCCCTATCCTATACACAGACCTGACATCTGTAAATATATCACATCTAATGATTGATAATATCCTACTAGATCACAATAACTGTCTATATATTAATTGTGTATATCTTCGCAATAAGGAAATCGAAATAATAGCCTAACAGTTAACAGTCATCACCTCCCTTGCCTGCAGATCAAATATCCATACAGTTAAAGATACGACAGTTTTATATCTTACGCAGAACCTTTTTCTATTAAAACAGGTATAAAGTAGACATTTCTGGAATTATGTCGACATCTATGCAAACCTGAAAATAAATTTTGTCTGCTGGGATATAATAGAGCAATTATTAGTGGTTATTAAGTGGACATTACTAGAACTATGTCGACCTGCATCCAAATCTGAAAATAAGAACTTGTCTTCTGGGACCTTATAGAGCAAACTATTAATTATTATTATTCTAATTATTATTTTATACTATTATTATCATTATTATCTTTATTAATTATTATCATTATTAATTATTATTATTACTATTAGTAGTAGTAGTAGTAGTAGTAGTAGTAGTGTTTAAAGCAGAATTTTTGCTAAAGGTTTGATGGCGAAAATTAAATGAAATATATATATATATAGATATAGCACATCCACACATGTTTAGATTTGTAAGCATAGTTCTGTTGATCAGTAATGGCACCATGGTTCCTGAAAAACAGTCCCAATTGCTGAATAGGAGTCAATATTCTGAACCATGTCGCATACCTAAATATATCCCAGAATACACAGGGACACCCTCTACATAATTATCGGCATATTTCAAAACTTACCGGCACCTTATGAAATGAACGAATTCACAACATACGTTTTGATATAAAAAATAAAGAAACCAAAGTATTAATCATCCGGAGGTTCAAGGGACAATACACAAATATATTTGAAATTGACAAACACTGACCTCTGAAAAAAATGATAAGTTACATTGCTGTACTTTTATGACTGCGCTAGCTACATGTTTGTACCTAACTGTATGGTCAATTAATTGCATGTAAAACGTTTAAGTAAAAACTGAAATGTTTTACGATTTCTGGTGGTGCCATTTTGTATTCGAAGGTGCATCCTGGTACATGATAGTGAAAGTGACACCGTTTCACTTAGAATCAATATCGCAGTGACAATATCTGTATACAAAGTATATAAAGTATACATTTCAGCCATAAAAGAAAACAAAATAACATGATGCACATTTTGCGTTGGTGACGCATGCGTATCGTATTTTCTAACAGTTAATATATATTTCATTTATTTTGACACGTACGGCTGGTACTAGGGTTTGGATGCTCTGGATTCACCTTCCTCACATGAGGGCCCAATCGTTATATACAATAATAACTCGATTCAAAAATTGTCGAATGTGCCATACATCATTTTGATAAAAATGGACACACAGTCACTCGGCATGCTTACTGCATCCACAACTAGAGTATTAATCAATTGATGTTTTCATAATGGCCCTGTTATATTTCCGAAATCAGAAATAATCGCAACACATCGAGCCATTACAGATACCTCTGGACCAGGTTGCTCAACACATTGTAAATTTAACCTACAATTGGCTAACCTATAATTAATACAATGTATTGCAGTCAATTGATAAAGTTTATATACTATTTAAAGAAGTACTATTCAATACTATCTTCATATATCCGTTGATCAGGTCCTATCCAGTATGAAGAAAAGTAAAACGTGACGTGGGAGGGTGGACATGTGTTGATAAATCATTCACATGACAAAGATAATATATTATTTCTCTTTCGTTTCTATGACATTTCTCTACTGCGTCCTGTCCTGTATATTATCTCATTAAGTATGCGAAAACTTGAGTCCTCATCATGCGTCAATCACACTCTCCATTAATTGCCATTCTGTGGTCTAATTGAATAAAGATATATAAATATATGTATTTATATTGATTGAACGGTAATATAATGCATTTTCCATTGACCGAATTTACAATCTTGACATGTAAAATAATGGAATATTCTATGTCTAACATTTGTATTTAGAAGGACTTTGGTGGCAGTAAGAAGGTAACTAAGGGATACTTTTTACCCCTAAAATCATGATGCTTTAATATATTTCAAACCTCAGTGCCCTGGCACCGGAATCACTGAGATACATTTTTTCTAAATCGAAACACAATAATGATGTTTTTTATGTGAAAAAACACCCCAATATTAGATGATGTACAGTGTTTCTCCATTACGTATTTCTATGTATAGAATCTCAGATACCAAAGTATAAATTTTCAGGATTTCCAGGATACAAATACAAATCTGGTGAATATCGGATAAACAAGAACCTCTGGGGATCCAGAGGTAGGATGAGGTGACATGGAGGAGTAAGCATCCTTTGTTGATCGGTCACACCCACCGTGAGTCCACAGTCAAATGAAAATAAATTAGGTGAAGAAGAAATCTTCGTCTATCGAATAAAGTAACTCACCATTTCATTTAGTGAAACCGCAAACAAGTTTATTATACCGACCGTAAAATTTGCGGAATGTTGATATCAAAAACGATTTTCGATAACCGTGTCCCAGAAAATTGAAAGCAGTTTACCTGTGTATATGAAATGTTCATATGTTTAACAGTTTCCTGGAATATCGAATCATTTGTGGAAAATACAGGCTACTTAGGGATATTGCTACTTAAATGTGGGAAAGCCGAAATCTTTCCGCTTATCGTATAGCTTAGTGTTGTTAATTTCCTGCCTGTGTCTATAGTAAGTGAAATATCCAAACAGAAAGCGTATGTCCTGGACTCCGTTGCATAAATGTGTAAAACGTGATAAACAAAGAATTCATTGCAGATTGAAATTTGAACATTTGTCTTAAATTGTTTTCTGAGCTTGTCTTCTAAACATTTTTATTATTATTCATTCATCGATGGTTTGGGTTTGACTTTCTTTTGATTTTAGACTTACCATAGTTGTGACCGATCGAAAGGAGGTTCCCCAGAGTCCCGTGTTTGTCCTAATTTCACCATAATTGTATACTATCTTCTTATCCTCTTAGCAGTTAATACTTTGGTATCTGTGAATATTATATTCTAACAACGCCTCCCATATTTCCGTTCAAAGTGTTCCATCAAATAATATAATTAAGTAGCCCTCTATCATACAATGGTTTAATAATATAAAATCCACAAATACCAAAGTATTAATTGTATGAAGTACGAAAAGAAATATACACTAATCTGGTGAACATTTGACAAACAAGGACCTCTGAAAATCATGAAGTATGATCAGGTGTCATGGAGGAACATGAGATAATGAGAACAGAATAACAATCAATCCCAAGTCATCTGGATGAAGATCAGTTTTACTGTTTAGTGTGATGCAAACAATAATAACAGATGATTATAATGTAATGACGGTGACCTGGGTCCAGTGGGTTCACAAAATATCTTATCCCTCAAGCTAAACCTTTATTTATTATTTTGACTATGCCTGTGCGACTTCTGAATGGGACTGAATAGGGAACTTCTTCACTTTTTAAAATAAAAATTACTTTCCAATATACAAATCACATATATCAATTTATACATATCCAGGGCGATACAGCAAACAAATCTGGTGTATATTGCATAAACACGGATCTCTGGAAATTCAGATATGGGATCAGGTGTCATATAGAGGTAAGCATACCCTGTTGACCAGTTACACTCACCGTGAGTCCACCATCAAATTCGATGAAATAGGGAGAAAATGAAGACATACTTTGAGTATGAACTCTAACTATTTCTTTTGTATTTCTGAAATTGTCTTCAGTTGAAACGATAGTTTATTATTTACTTTTGTATGTCAGTCATATGCAAGAATGTCCACCTGCAGCATAAATTATGTTTTGTCTTAAATTCATCTACATCCTGTACCGATGCTTTAGATAAATTTGCACAGTAGTGTTACATTTATACCCTTATAATGGGTCTTTGATGGACTTGCAACAGAAATATGTTTGTTTTATCGTCTGTCTTTCAAACTCCACCACTGAGAGATTTATGTATGGATAAGTTGACAGTGCCTTATGCTGATGGCATTTGATCTACTTCCGTCTACAGGGCAGAGCCTAGCACTGTTTCATTGAAGCAGTAATCAACAATACATATAAAAATATTTTGCTTAATACCTATATGTTGTAGCTACATACTTATCACACGATCATAAAAGTAAACATATCAATTGAGTTTACTATAACCATTGTTATCAGCTATACGATGTAACAATATCAGATACCAAAGTATAAATCTTCTTCAGGATGTCCAGGAGACATTATACAAATCTGCTGAACATAAGAAAAAACACGGAACTGAAAATACAGAGGTGGAAATCAGGTGCCATGGATGAATAAGCAACCGCCGCAACTTTGCAGAAACACATAAATGAAATAATGAATCTCATTACAGTTGGTACAGTTGGTATATATATATACTTCCTCTTGATCTGATTCTTCTTCCTTTTTCCATTGTGCAGTGTCTTTTTTTAATCTGCATGTTGTTTTACGCCACACTCAACAATTTTTCAGTCACATTCATTTTTTAATGTGGCATCTTCTTAAAATTATTAAAATACATATTTTAAAATGCTATTATTTTATTGGTGCGTTATACCCCGCCAAATTCTTTTGTATTCATATGTCAATTTGATCAGTCATCGATGCAGTACCATAAATATTGACTAGTGCAATGAACGCACAAAGGTTCAATCACTGCTCATTGTTTTTGGTATAACATAAATACAAGCAGACTGACATATCATGACCACCGAGATGATAAACTTAAAACAATATGAATTTGAAATCCATTGGAACTTCATCATTATACTTTAACTCTTTTGCGATGAGTAGATATAGATTCATTATTGTGGATTAAAGCTGAGGTATATCATTCTGTGGTATAGTGACAATACATTACAAATAATTACCAACATTTAGAAATACAGTCCAATTAGTCAATCAAGGCCACTCAAGGAAACAAGAATCAAAGTATTGAAAGTACTGAAAGGAGGTGATGAATTATACAGGTGTTACAACCAACCAATAAATCCAAAATTTACAACATGACACAGCTCTAATTACATAGCATCTTACTGAAGTGAGACAGAGTATTCCACGATATGGACTACACATAGATCTATGTATGTCGATCATTAGGCCTATAGTGTATGCTTTATTTTCTTACTCGCAAAACTGCATTTAAGTATCCATTACTTTGAATGTCATGCCGTTATCAAAGTTTATGAAAAAAAAAATTATCAGTTAGATATTGGCCTGTGAATGAGCAGTGCAGTTGTTTCATAATTAAAGCACATGTAGATATATATGGGTCAGTACGGCAAACATCAATTGGCATTCATCTTGTATACAACATATGGAGCGTATGAATATAAGGTAATGATTCACTTATTCATTATGTCTTAATATATACCAACAGTTTCCTGATATCTCTCTATAAACCATTTACAGTGTTAATATGAACTTCAAACTGCATTGCCATATTGCTTTGATACACCCCAGCTTCCAGTATCCCAATAGCACACAAACGATCATTTTCAATCATGCGATACATCTCTGAATCAAAAAATATATTTAAAAAAAACAATGTTTTTATGTTTCACTACATTGAATACTGTCAATGAGTGCACGAAATGCTGATCGATTACTAATCACGTTTCGCTTAGGCTTGAAACTCCAGAAAAGCGTGCTGTGACAATCAAGGCTAATCTAACGCGATACTTAACATACTGGGTACTCAAACTCGCGTTTAGAATTTTAAACTATGCCTTTATTAATAAAGAGTAATCAAAGGATACTTTTTATGTTTTTATTCAACTTGTAAGTATACACAGTTTCTTTTTCCGCTAGTATACTACCTCTGGAATTACTTTCTTAGGTATTTCAGAGCACTTACTTTTCTTTATTGATTGTCCCCGTAATCAAGTAAAATTGAAGAAGTACCAATTAATAATCGAAGCACAAGTCCATTAGAACACGACAACTTAGATGACCAATGGTCTCAAAATGAAGAACAATTGCGAATCCCATACGGGATAGGACCATGTGTCCGGAAGGAGTCAGCATCCTCTGCTGGCAAGCCACATCCGTCGCAAATGCCCCATGAAAACCTTTCTAGTACGATGAACGGGTCAAATTCGGTGAAAAGGTCAAGTTTGGTGAAGAGGTCAAGTTCGGTGAAAAGCACGATTGGCGAATGGGAGCCACTGTTTGTGCAATAAATGCACATTTTGTTGTAAATTCAAAACGATGAACTGTATTTTTTGTAATAGTTGTTTGCGTAATTAGCGGTAGTAGTTTTGACAGAATCGCGGAAATTCCCTCGAGATCGACAATATCAAACACCTATACATGCGCGCAACACTAATTGATAGCGTAGGAATACCTTCCTCGTGTATGTGTTATTTTTATTTCACATTCTGTACAATTATTTATTAATTAAAGCTGATAAACTTTTTGTCAATTTTATTTTGCAAATATCTATTCTTAGTAGAAAACGTAACATTATCATGAGAAACCAATTTTTGAGCGGATGGTTAAAAGAAAAAGAAATCAAACATCACCAAATATTGACCCTTTTAGCGATCTAACATGATCATCAGCGATCTGACATGGGTAATTAGCGATCTAACATGGGTAAGCCTCGCATCAGATATCAATGTATTGAACTTATCATTCATGATCAAATGAAAGAATGGTTCGTAGGATTCGCTATATTAAAGGTAATTAACTAATGTAAATTGGAGTTGTTAGGTATTCCGCCATTTTGATTCATACTTTTTACTAAACGATCGTACTACGTCACCTCATAAAAAGGAACCTTTATAGACAGGCGGCAATTATAAGTGGCTTTATTCGTTCCAAAGTTTAAATTTGAATAACTTTTAAAGGCAGATGCCCTTTATACGTAGGTGGCCTTTAACGCAAGTTTGAGTGTATCAAATGACATTTTTACAAGAAAGTTATATTTTTACTTCAATAATAAAGTAGAAAAATTAATATTATCGAAGAGCATTACTTGTTAAATGTTAAAATGTATTTTACGAGTAAATATCCATTAAATAATATACATTCATTTCCATTGCATAAGGAAAATGTGAAGAGATATTCACCAAAGAAATGAAATATTGTGACTATTCGAAGATAAATTAGTGAATGATTGACTCATTTCATTATCTATGGGTACTGTACAGGGGGTGACTTGTAGTGTAGATCTGCAAATGTCATCTATGCGATCAAATATAACAAATATAATGACACAAGATATGTAGGAGAAACAGGTAATGAATTATACGGAAGAATTAAGAACCATTTATCAAGAATAAGAAATGACATACAAGACCTATACCACAACATTTTTTATTCTGATGGGCACAGCATCAAACATTTTAAGGTAATCATCTTAGAAAAATAAAACTTAATAATCCGTCCTACAGACTGGTCCGGGAATCATTGTGGATAAAAAAAACTTAACACTTTACAAACTAAATCAACACAGGTACATAAATGGCATATATTCCCACCTACAAACAAGTGGACCAACAATTTAATAACGTCACAATACCACCGCAAAGTTTGTGGCGTCATAAGGTTAATGCCGTCATAGCAATATGTTTAAACAAAAATTGGTCTGAAGAAGGAGAAAGTTGTACCCCAAAACGTCGCAATGTATAAATCTTTTGGATTTCCAGAATACAGATACAAATCTGGTGAAAATGGACAAACACGGACCTCCGTAAACCAAGACGCGGATCAGATTGCCATGGAGGAGTAAGCATCCCCTGTCGGTCACACCCGTGTTGAGTCCACAATCAAATCCAAAGGAAATACGTGCGGAACGAATCTTTGTTATAGTTGGTATAGACACCACGAACAGGCAATTGAATATATATATATATATATATTGTTTTAAAGCAATACAAACGAACGTGAAATAAATATTCACATAAGGAACGATCGACGCAGAAAAAGATTTACGTACAAAAACGGGTTTTGATTAATTAGAATGTCAACTTTGAAAGCGTGATATTCACCACGTCCGCATTTTGTCCTTGTGTATATGCCCCCACTGTTAATAATTATCATATCATTGTCTTTTTGATTTGTACTATTAATGTATTGTTCTGCGTCAATTCCAGATATTCAACCTATATAACTTGTATACCACATATTTTCTCAATACATTTATCATACATACATGTGGTATAATCTTACAGCAAAAATAAAAAATAAGCCATACTATAAAATAATATACAGACTTAAATGAGTATATCAAATATATAGATATCCCTAGACACTTAGATCAGGAAACTGAGGAACTGGAAGGCCTCATAACATATAAAGAAGCCAGTGAAACTTTAAATGAATGAAAAACGACAAGAACCCGGGTTCTGATGGCTATACAGCAGATTTTAAAAAAAGGTTTTTGTCGAAAATTAGGACATTTAATTATTAGATCTATAAATTATGCATATTTTAGAGAAGAATTTCGTACCACACAAAAACATTGCATCATTACCTGCTTACCTAAAGGTGATAAACCAAAACAATATCTAAAATACGGCGTCCTCTTACATGACTAAATACTGTCTATAAAATTGCATCTGGTGTTATATCCAATAGAATGAAAAAAAATTAATTAAATTATTAAAGAAGATTAAACTGGTTTTATTATTGATAGATATATAGGAGAAAATACAAGACGTGTTTATGATATGATGAACTACGCTGAAAACATTCAGGAGATATTCAGTTTTTTTTTTTTCTTTTTTTGTTTTTTTTTTTGATTTTTTTTTTTTTTTTTGTTGGTTTTTTTTTTTTGTTATTTTTCTGATTTTTTGTGTATTTTTTTTTTTTTTTTTGTTTGGTTTTTTTTTTGTTGTTTTTTTTTTTTGTTTTTTTTTTTGTTTTTTTGTTTTTTTTTTTGGTTTTTTTTTTTGGTGTTTTTTTTTTTTTTGGTTTTTTTTTGTTGTTTTTTTTTGTGGGTTTTTGTTTTTTTTTTTTTTTTTTTTTTTCATTTTTGGTTTTATTATGTTTTTGGAGTTTGTGTTTTTTTTAAAAGCGTTTTTTTTTGTTTTTTTTTTTTTGTCGATACGTTTTTATAGATTGGAAATTTATGTTTTAAAAAATGTTTTTTGGTTTTTTTTTTTTTTTTTTTTTTGGTGTTGGGTTTTTGTTGGGGTTTTTTTTTTTTTTTGTTTTTTGGTTGTTTTGGTACAGCATTTTTCGATTCAGAATAATTTTTTTTGTTTTTGTTGTGTTTTTTGTTTATCTGTTTTTTTTCATTCCATTTTTTTTTTTTTTTTTTGTTTTTTTTTGGTTGTTTTTTGTTTATTTTTTTTTTTTTTGTTTTGTTTGTTTGTTGTCCATTTTTGTTGTTTTTGTTTATTTGGTGTTTTTTAATCATTTGTTTTTTTGTTTTTTTTTGGGGAGATTTTTCAGATAACATTAGTATTTTTCAGTTTTTTTCTGCGCTGGTTTTTTTTTGGGTTTGGTTGGGCCGTGGTTGAAGGTGTTTTTTTTTTTTTTTATTTTTGCCTATAAGCAATCACAATTGTTTTGTTTTTTTTTTTGTTTTTTTTTTGTTTTTTTTTTTTTTTATTTTTTTTTTTTTTTTGTTTGTGTGTTTAAAATATGTGCAAGAAATCGGTTGTGTGGTTTTTTGTTTTTTTTTTTTTTTTTTTTTTTTGTTTTTGTTTTTTTTTTGTTTTTTTTTCTTTTTTTTTATTTATTTTTTTTTTTGTTTTTGGTAAAATAAACTTTTTGTTTTTTGGTTTTTTTTGGTCAAATACTCCACAGTCAGGGAATCAATATAAATTGTTTGTTTTGTTGTTTGGATTTTTCTTGTTTGTTTTGTTTTTTGGTTTTTTGTTTTTTGTTTTTTTTTTGGAACTTTTTTTTTTTTTTTTTTGTTGGTTTATAAAACTCTGTTTTTTTTTTTTTTTGTTGGTATACAATGTTTTTGCAGACGAGACAACCGAATAATGTTTGTTGGTGGTTTTTTTTGAATGTATTGTTTTTTTATTAATCTGAAAACTCATATTATTTGTTTTTGGTTAACTTTTTTTGTTTTTTTTTTTTTTTTGTTGTTTTTTTTTTTTTTTTTTTTTTTTTTTTTTTGTTTTTTTTTTTTTTTGGGTTTTATTCAAAGAAAGATATTTTTTGCTTTTGTGTTTTTTTTTTTTTTTTTTTTTTTTTTTTATTGAATTGGTGGCACTTTATCAGTTTTACTCAATAAAAATTTTGGTCTTTGGTGTTTATTTTTTAAAACTTTTTTTTTTTTTTGTTTGTTTTGTCTGGTAATATGTTGTTGTTGGATAAGCTAAAAATACTTTTTGTTGTTTGTGTTGTTTTTGGTTTTTTTTTTTTTTTTTTTTTTTGTGTGTTGTTTTTTTTTTATAGTTAATTTGTGTTTGTTTTTGTTTTTTTTTTTTGACTTTTTTTTTTGTTTTTTTTTTTCTAACTGGTTCTGTCATATTTTTTTTTTTTGGAATATAGATTGCAAATTTGGTCTTTTTTTTTGAGTGTGTTTTTGTAAAAGAACTGTTTGTGTTTGTTGTTTTTTTTGTTTTCAATTTATTAGGCATAGTTTTTTGGTTTCGATGTTAATCTTTGTTTGCTTTTTTTTTTTGGTTTTTGTGGTTTTTTTTTTTTTTGGTTTGTTTTTTGGTTTTTTGTTGTTTTTTTTTTGTTTTCGTTTTTTTTTTTTCACAATATACCTAATTTGTTTTTTTTTTTTTTTTGTTTTTTTTGTTTTTGTGTTTTTTCTGTTTTTTTGTGTTGTGTTTTTTTTTTTTTTTTTGTTTGTTTTTTTAAATTTTTTGTTTGTTTTTTTTTTTTTTTTTCCCTTTAGTTTGACAAAAAACTTAAACGAATTAATGACTGTGTGGAACCTTTTGGAAAGAAATCTTACACCTGTAGGATTTTATTTTTTTGTTTGTTGTTGTTTTGTTTTGGTGTTTTTTTTTGGTTTTTTTTTTTTTTTGGAAGATAACAATTTTCAAACCCCTTTTTTGTGGGTTTTTTTTTTTGTTTGTTTTTTTCAATATCTCAAATGAATCATATTATCTTATTTTAAAAAACTGCCCTATACCTAAGAATCAGAAGTGAAAAATTCAGAAATGACATAAACATATCAATATTCAAATTTATATGGCGGTTGCCGTAAGCCTTAGAAGATTTTTAAAAAAACGATAAAAAATAAATCAATACTCACATGCAATATATATCATAAAAATTTGGGGATTAAAACTAATATGAATATAAATTAGAACCCACATTCATAATTTGGCACTTTCTCAGGGGACTCTCAATAAATATAAATTTTCAAAAAACTCTGGATGGTTAAGCTAAAAGATAATTATGACAATGTGTATATAGGACAATGTGGAAACATAGCATATTAAACTCTAATATATAAGTTTAAACGACAAAAAATGTCCAATGACTGTGTCATAAAAAATGCTTCTAAAAAATCATATACAGGTAATTGTGATCTTTTTTTTATGTATCCTTTTCAGAAATCTTTGAACATCAATGTGAATTTAAAAAGCTTGATGTACAAAAAAGATAAATATCAAGCTTAATCAGGGTGAACAACTCTTTATGTATGCATTCCAAAAATTATTTCTACAAATTTGGATATAAAAAATGTCGATAACACAGAATTCCCTAACGAAAAAAATGTCCTTAAACGGGCCTTTCATTGGATATGTCATAAGGACCTTTTTTCTCAGCCGCTTTGGCTCAATTGACAAACAATTCTGGATAGATGTTTTTAAATCCTGGAAAATAATACTATATATTGACACAAATAGTATATCTTTGATATAGGACCCTACATGGTTCAAGAAAAAAAATAAATGTTGGAAATAATACAGTATTTTACAAAGGATAATATGACAAAGGAGAAAGATATATAAAAGATTCAGAAAACGACAATAACAAAGGAGAAAATAGTATTAAAGATTCAGAATTCAGAAATTAATTATATTATAGTTTGCAGGGAATTTAAATATAAATATAATATTGGGACTTAATTTCCCTTACAAACTTGGGTATCATCGCGGCAGTAAAAACAAACAGTAAACAAGACAATATGAAAGTTTTAAAAGATAATCATTACCCAGTATTGCCAATTAATATTCAGATTTTTTATAAAAAGTAAGAACGGAGCAAGGGATATGTATCAGACACTATGTTCTAGTAAAATAACTCCTAAACTAGTATCAATTCTTAAATGGAACACACTTTTCAATATTAATAATAGTGATTTGATGTTTGTTTGTTTGTTTATTGTTCTTTAACGTCCCACTCAAGAATCTTTCACTCATATAGAGACGTCACGGAATGCCGGTGACGGGAACTTATTCATAATCTACCATTCAGAACTCTAAAAATCACTTACTTACAGTGGTTCCAAACCAACATTAACAATAGAATCCTTTGTACAAATTGGCTTTTAAAGAAAATAAGTAACTTAAATCCAGAATGTACATTTTTAATATTGGAGCTGAAGCCATAGGATACTTCTGTGGAAATGTCAACATGTTAAAATACTTCTTCATCTCTTCAGTCAATCGCTTTACAATCACAATATCAATTTAAACTTTACAAAAGAATCTTTTTTTTTAAATATATGCAAATGTAACAAAAAAAACCAAAGTTGATGATATGATTATATTATGGATCAAATATTACATTTTAAAAATAAAACTACAAAAATCTAATGTACGTCTTATATCTCTTCAACAACATTTAAACAGATATTTTAAAACTGAAAAACTCCAACATACAATCACTGGTGAAAATGATTTATTCATGAGAGAATAGCAAACCTGGGCTAATTATCTAGACCAATAAAAAACTCACATGCAAAACAAATATTCATTCTGTCAGATAAACCTATACAGTGATGTTCTTTGTATAAATTTACCTAACAAATATAACAAATATTCATTCTTGCAGTTAAAACTATATTAAGTGTTATTCTTTATATGTTTATGTAAATGTTTATTGACATTTTATCAGTGATAAAAACAACAACATTGATACTAATCACAGTAATAAGCAAAATATACATAAGCTTTAGATGACATAGACAAACTCACTGTGTTGTATCAAGCTCATATATATATACATAAAGTATAGAGGACAGAGACAAAATCACTGTTGTATCAAGCTCATATAAATGTACACAAGCTATAGAGTCACTGTTGTATCAAGCTCATATAAATATACACAAGCTATAGAGAACATAGACAAAATCACTGTTGTATCAAGCTCATATAAATATACACAAGCTATAGAGGACAGAGACAAAATCACTGTTGTATCAAGCTCATATAAATATACATAAACTAGAGGACAGAGACAAAATCACTGTTGTATCAAGCTCATATAAATATACATAAACTAGAAGACAGAGACAAAATCACTGTTGTATCAAGCTCATATAAATATACTTCATATTTTGTATTTTACTACAATTACAGACAATATGAGATGCACGCCACAACTTTTCCCACATTTTTCTCCCCAACCCCCAATATATACATATTTTTTTTTTCAAAATCTTAACAATATAATGAAAATTAAAGAAAGGAATACAATCATACAATGTAATACTGTCAATACATTTAAACAAGGTTTATTACAAGTGACAAGATTACTTTTAGTCTAAGTTTAATCTTGGTGCATCTATATATCTCTTAAAATTTATCTTTATATTATTTTCCTTGAATACATCTCTCTCTCTCTCTCTCTGTCTCTGTCTCTGTGTGTGTCTCTCTCTGTCTCTCTCTCCTTCTCTCTCTCTCTCTCCTTCTCTCATCTCTCTCTCTCTCCTTCTCTCTCTCTCTCTCCTCTCTCTCCTCCAATCTCTCTCTCGTCTCTTCTCCTCTCTCTCTCTCTCTCTCTCTCTCATCTCTCTCTCTCTTCTCTCTCTCTCCACTCCTCTCTCTCTCCTCTCTCTCTCTACCCCTCCCTCTCTCCTCTCATCTCTCTCTCGCTCCTCTCTCTCCTCTCGTCCTCTCTCTTCCTCATCTCTCGTCTCTCTCTCTCTCTCTCTCTCCTCTCTCTCCTCTCTCTCCTCTCTCTCTCTCTCTCGCTCTGTTTGATATTTGGTTAATCAGACATATGAAATCCGGTGGAGTTGTAGGTGTGGATGTTAAAATCCTGACCAAATACCATTATAATTTTTTTACAAAATATATAAAATAAAATAAAATACTGTAGAGTTTTGGATTTCATGTGGATAAAATTTCCCGTTTTTTAAGGAACTTTTCATGGGTCTCAGGTTTCGCGCAAGACCGATTCCAAAACAGGAGAGTAATGGGAGAGTAATAACTTTCATAATTTTATTGGTTACGAATTGCCTTTGTGATACTAAATAAATATAAGGTAATATATATATATATATATATATATTATATATATATATATATATATATATATATATATATATATATATATATATACGAGCATTTCATTTCGCAGTATTTTTCCACGAATATAGCGAAATTAAGTCACACACCAACAATTATGCTGTAACCTGATATATGTACTTAATTATTTTGATATCGTTTCATTCATTAAGACTTAGATGTTCTTGATATATTACCCAAAGTATATCAATTATATAATAATACCTCTACGTTCGTTAGTCCCTTAATATAAAATACTAATGATACCGAAGTATTTATCGTCTGGAGACAGTGAACAGATGAGGTGAACATTGGTCAATCACCGCCATCTGACAATACAGAGGTTGGGTCACGCGTCCTGGAGAAGCGATCATCTTCTGTTGAGGGTTACAACCGCTAAAAGTCCATAGTCAAATTCACATCAAATTTCTTACGTTCCCAAAGTTACTTTTTGATAATTCTTTAAGTGTGCAATAATTCTCATCATTATGTCCAATTCTATGTACAAATGCTCAGTTCAAACATACATTCTGCTTGTCTCTCCTTAAGAAATGAATTTGGGTATTGAGTGAAGTTTGTGACATAGGGACGATATGTTGAATGTGTATCAGTAATACTGTGTTCTAGTACACCTAAGGAGAGATAACTCTTTCAAGACTTTTAAGCCATTGAGCCGTCTTTAAAGGTGAACCAGTAACAACACGAATGTATTAAATTTACAGATGTTTGTTCGCCGTAATAGAGACATGAGTTGACAATAATATTTAATTAATTTCTTGTTCAGTTATTCTATATAACTATGTTTGTTAACTTTGTCACTTATTTCATAGGTTTTTTTTCTTTTTAAATCTATTAGATATAATACTGGAATAACCCATCTGAGGTGCGCCATGACGAACTTATATGTAAATGGCATACGTCAAAGTCTTACAAGACTTCCCCAAGGCATATTGTGATCAATCGTTTATGGGGGAATTGTCATTATACGAATGAATTAAGTGTAATTAAGATTATGTGCGTCTGTTTGAGGTTAACTTTGTTTTCGGTTATAAACTTGACTTCACGTAGACAATCTAAAATGAATTTTCTATAATTAAAATTCCGATATAGAAAGATAAATATGTATTCTATTTCACTTTAGTTTATTGAATCATGTCTAAATTACAGAATTCGTTAACGTTTTGTGCACTTAACAACTGATTAGTTTCCATCCACATGATCGTTTTGTTGTGACATCGTGATGCGTCTGTAAATATTGTTACCTTACAAACTGTGAGACTGAAAAACAAGGTTCCGTGTGGCGGAAGGCGTGGCACGTAAAATAACTATACATATAAATATTCTTTATCCGGTTGTGTGTGTGAGTGGGTGTGAGTGTGCGAATGTGTACGTGTAAGGTTTTATGTTATTTTAATGGAACATAATACCAAAGTTATAGGTTTTGCAAAAGTTGTCAATACAAATGATCTAGACGATCGTTTCTGTCAATAATTCATCAGTCGAGCTCAAATCCAAAACAGATGTGGAGTTCTGAAACAAACAGTGGTGCAATAGTAGGCAAAACATAACCTGAATTTATTCCGAAATTAGTCTAAGAGTAAAAACTGTAAAAAGATGACTATCATAGCTTTGGGGGATTTTAAAATTCAGTGTTGTATTTTTGAAATATTATTTTAGTATGAAATAAACAGGTAAACCAAACTACTAAAACTAGCAAAACTATCCACGGGTGTCGGACCTACACAATTAGTTATGAAATGAGCTATATGAACGCTAAAATGAATAACAACACGGACAAAAATATAGCCGAATTTTAGGGACGACCTGTCCTTTCATCGAGACGAAATGATATAAGTTACACGAAAAGCACACATATACCAACACGCACGCAAACACACAGCCACATACAAATTTGAGATATGAATGGGATGTTACATGCTATAAAGGTATAGAGGTGTCGATATCAAAATGAAAATCGAACAAGATACCAAAAATAAATTAAATGCAAAACAATGTGAGGAAATGAACAAAACTGTTTGAACTGGAAACAAAAACTATAAAATCAAGTCAGTTTAATGAGTCAGAATATATTGAAATGTATATGAAATGAACAATATTAGAACACGACAAATTATATGTGTAAATGGTCTCAACATGAAGAACAATATTGCGAACCCAAATGGGATAGGACCAGTTCTTGGGAAGGTGTTATAATTCCCTGTTAGAACGCCACACCCGTCGCAAATATTCCAAGGACACTTTTCTGTTTTTGTTTTGTTTGTTTATTGTTGTTTAACGTCCCACCCAAGAATATTTCACTCATATGAAGACGTCACCAAATGCCGGTAATGGGCCTCATAATTTGGTCTATGCTCGGCAGTTACGGCTATTGAACAGTGAGGGTTCTTTAACGTGCCGACACCTACTGTGGCACGGGAACTCGGTTTTACTCTCTCATCCGAAGGATGGGAAACCGACGTGCCGCTGGCTGGACCTCACGATCAAGAATCGAGCGCGCTACCGACTAAGCCAGGTCGGCTCTCTGGAAACCGTTCTAGTTCGATGAATACCCGAAATCCAAACAAATACTCAAGACGATCGTTTCTGTCAATCAGACTTCTTCAGTTCAGATCGTAGTTGATATAGATATATTTCCGATAGAAAAAAGTGGTATCATTATAAATTATATTTAATCATAATTATGAATTTATAATTATAAATCTAAATGTGCTGTCAAATCCGTCTGAGTTTACCCAATATAAAATGAATATCTTAGCTTTCGAGAAGTTTTGAATTTAAATAGTGATTTCTAAGCGGGATATTACTGGGTTTATGTATAACCGAGAGGACTCAAACGGTCCGCCAGCTCTGGCAACGACCCAGTGGTTATAGATACACTAAAGTTCAAAACAAATGCTGGAACGAATGAACCATCGTGATTGAGAGAGAGAGAGAGAGAGAGAGAGAGAGAGAGAGAGAGAGAAGAGAGAGAGAGAGAGAGAGAGAGGAGAGAGAGAGGAGAGAAGAGAGAGAGAGAGAGAGAGAGAGAGAGAGAGAGTAGAGAGAGAGAGAGAGAGAGAGAGAGAGAGAGAGAGAGAGAGAGAGAGAGAGAGAGACTGATAGTTAGAAATGATAGAACATAATCTGGGAACTATTATACATAACATTTGCACGTGGTAATATAGATACTCACTTTGTTACAGGATTTAACTTTTACACACGGATGTATATTAATTTCATGAATAGGATGTTTATATACCGTATAATCCTTGTTGTTTTGACACATTTTTCTGTAACTTAGGAATTTATATTGTCTTTGATAAGTTTTGTTGTGGGACAAACATATTCACTTCTAGATTCATATGATTCGATATGCCAGGGCGCTTTCAACATATGAACATTTCATATAGATACATTATTGACATATGATATCGATAATCGCGTTTGATGTCAATATTCCGCAAAATTTACCGTCGGTATAAGTCTTTTTTTTATTACTCTGTTCCAGTAAGTGAAATTTGAGTTGGCTGTTCAATGGCGGTTGTTGAGACGTCAGGTCCAAATGTGGCAAAGATTAGTTCCTTGCACCTGATCCCATTATTATTATTATTATTATTATATCATCAATATCATCATCATCATCATCATCATCAGTAGTCCCTCTTAATTGCATAAAACATTCCCCAGAATACGGGAATATGTACTGATTACAGTAGAAACTTATGTGTGAACATACATGTACTATTTTCTAAAAATGAAAACATACCAAACTACATTTGTAAATTTAATGAAAGTTTTGCTTTTGTGATATTATTTTATCCTACTGCTTAATGAGATTTCATTAAAGTGTACTTAGGATGTTTTAATAGTATTATACACACAAATGAAAGGACAAATTGAACATGAATCTTTATTGTTCACTAAAATACTGTATTCCTGTTCATTGCATATTCCTGTTATTTGCATTATTTTCTCCGACATATTTGCTATACAATTAAGAGAAACCCACTGTATATATATATATACATGTATATATATATGATTTATATTTATATATATATATATATATATATATATATATATAATATTGACAATTAAAAAAAATAATTAAAGTGCCTCAGTTAAATTAGTTTGAAATAGTGTTTCGTCAAATACTATTACGCATCTCATGACCGAAATTAATGATATTGTCATTGGACGTTTGTTTTACATATCCGCTTCGTGGTAAATATTTAAAGCGTCGAATACGAAAGCACAGGCATACATTATTGTTTAAAACAAGATGAGAGGCGTACTCTTATTGTTTGTCTCCTTAGCTGTAGGGAATGCGGTAAGAAGTATTTAATTGTATTCTATCAATTTTCTAACGTTCGATCGCCTCAGAATGAATAAATGATTTTATGTATAAAATCATTTATTCTCTAAAGCTGTGTGTGTGTGTGTGTGTGTGTGTGTGTGTGTGTGTGTGTGTGTGTGTGTGTGTGTGTGTGTGTGTGTGTGTGTGTGTGTGTGTGTGCTGTAGTTTGCATTGTAATTTACAGAGCAAGATATCAAAATGATCCGACAATAATATACCATCAGGTCTATAGTTGTTGCTCGTTTTCTTTTTTCTTCTTCTTCTTCTTCTTCTTCTTCAACATGATGTTACTACATGAAAATATCGTCAGGATCACAAGATGTTCAATGAGTTCTAATAAAAATCGAAAGATAAACTTCAATTTTGTATAAAATATGTTCTGTATTTAACTTAAGTATGTTTATGCCAGCGTACATCTAACAAACAAATTTATATTTAACAGATACAAATTAAGTACCCGGTCATACCACCAATAACGAATCCAGGAAAGTGTCCAGATTTATCCGGAATAATAACGACTTGTGAATTCGATCCTTCAACCTGGGGATGCTTCGACGATTCTCAATGTGGAAAAGGTAATATATCATTAATGGAAAGTTGATAACTGAAATTAAGGTGATAAAAAGTTACATGAATATTAGTAGTACTTTGAATATCATATCAGCTGACGGTTGAAAATAGAAAGTGTGTGGAATACTACAAGTTGTAATTAAGTGAAAATTCGAAGCAGAAATGAACGCCAACTTATAATTTTTATTGCATTATTTTGTTATCTAAAATACTGATGTTTTTATCACAGTGTATTGATTTGAATCCGATTTAATATACTAGTACCTGGGAGTGACATTAACCTGGGGCTCTGTGTATTACCATTGAGGCCTGTGGAGAAATATTTTGTGGTGTCTGTGCTTACATCTATACCATTAAAATGTGTATCTGCTTCTTCTGTATTACATACACGTGTAATCAGGTAGTTATGATAGATTTAAATACGCCTGTACAATAAATAACACTGTATTAAATTACCATTGGATACAGAAACTCCACCGGAACAGCTTTCAAAAATATTTATGTTGCCCATCGAGAGAGTAGCTACAGCCATCCTGCGCAATCTGCTAATACGGAATATAAACCTTTCTTTAAATCTAGTTGACATCCGTCAAACCACAAAGTTTCGCCAGATATTTGTAATGCACAGGTTTGACTTTTAGGTTCATTTACGCTCGTCTATGATTGGACACTAGATACACATTGTCAGACAATTAAGCGGGATAATTTCGTGTAATTATTATACAATTTTGATTTATCAAAAGTCTGCCATAATCACACAGAAATGTCCTGTAACTTATATGACCATTTTACAATAAGGAGAAATGATTTTCGTTTAAGTATAGCACACTTGTCCCCTCACTCACCCACCCACCCCCACCACACACACCCACCAATGGTACCTATTTTTGTTTCATGTTTTTCAAATTTAACACTTAAAGTTATACATAAATATATAGGATCACCATAATTTGTGGCTTTTGTTACGTGTTTAGTAAGAGTTGTTCCCCGTCAATTGTATTTTCACAACAAAGATACGTATCTTATGTTTGCGCTCTTTGTATAACCCTGGTAAATCAGAAAGTGCAAACAGGATCTTTAAAGTACAATGGATAACATTCAGGACATTGACATGAATAAAGAGACAAACATACAGGGCATAACCTATCCTTCACGCACACTCAAATTTATATTGATATTATCATATAATCAGATCATCGTTATGTTAGTTTGTATTACGTTTTTTCCTTATCCATATTTCTGCTAACCATTCTTTAAAAACAAATCATTAAAATATATACTGTATATGACAAAAACTTATAATGCTCATTGACGAAGTATGCACATTTTATTTTCTTTCTTTAGGAATGAAATGCTGTCGATATGGATGTGGTCGTAAAGACTGTCACGTCGCTGTTCCATTTAAGGAACTCGCACCAGTGACAGCAGGTAAATATGAAGTTTATCTTTAATGTTTATCTGTACTTAGATGAAATTTATGTTTTATATATATATATATATATATATATATATATATATATATATATATATATATATATATATATATATATATATCTTATAATGTACAATTCCGTAGATCCCGTTCTTTTTTGATATTGTAAACAAAATACCAAAGTAATCGTTTTGATACGTGTGCCAAAATAACATCCAATGATTTAAAGTTTCGAATATAAAAAAGATTTCTGCATGATCTATAATTTATAATATACTATACACAGTCACATATGCATAACCACTCACACACACACGCGCATACACGCATACACACACACACACACACACTATCTAAATACAAAATTTCCTTTATAAATGTATCGCTTATATATATATATATATATATATATATATATATATATATAATATAGGGATTACGACATTACAACAGTTAAAATTAATTACAATCATTTCAACAACGGGGTTATCACTTTTCAATCTCGTATATATTTTTTAAAATATAAATCCCTCGGGATAAACTGGTATATAAAAGAGAATGTAGCAAATATATATATATATATATATATATATATAATATATATATATATATATATATATATATATATATATATATATATATATATATATATATATATATCTATATATATAAATATATATATATATATATATATATATATATCTTTAAGTTCCAGCATCACCATGCAGTCAAGCAAAAGACATCGGCAAATGTCCACGATCAAAGTTATGGTGGAACTTCCGGATCAAAATGCGATGGTATTACAACAAATCAACCAATGGCTGTGAAGTATTTTTCTACAGCGGCTGTAAGGGCAATGGTAATAACTTTCGAAATGAACGAGAGTGCATAAATACTTGTAAATCCTTTGCAACTTAACAGTAAATTTTCTTCTGAACTGATTGCATATTCGAGAAAGGGTAGTAAGCGTCCGATGAATCGTGTAAATCCATTTGGAATAATGTTTCATGTACAGTGAAACCTCGTTATCAAGACCACCTGACATACTGACGAAAAGCGGTCTGAATCGAGAGGAGGTTTCAGCAGTGAAGGTCTGTTGTTCTTATTGAAAATTGTTTGGGAAATTTTCAAGCAAGGTATACTTCAGACGAGGTTCCACTGTATGTTAAATGAAACTCTGTCTCTTTTGTCATTAAATGTGCATTATAATTATATTTTGTAATTAATATCATTATTAATATTTTATCATTTTATTATTTTGCTTTCTGTAATACAAAATCTACCATTATGGATAAAACGTTCAACACATTTTTCTTTCTACAATTTGTTTCTGTTCATGTGAGGTCTAAATGAAATATGTCTGCATGAAATATCATTAATCATGGCGACATTGTACAACAATAATGTATGCAGATAAATAACCACAAGGTAACCCTGAAAACGGAGTAACTCGTACTACTTTCGATATCAATATTTTATATGAGAAGTATAATCAATTTGTTACACTACGCTTTGGTCTAAAATCTTAGTCCAAAGATGATGATGATGCGTGATGCGTGTGTTAACCGGTCATACTAGGATGTGTTTTATCTGTGGTATTTGTTGTGCTTCAAACTTATGTCTATAAAGAAATTCAATGTAACAAAATGTATAAAATTTAATAAGTTAAATCTGTATACGATAGGGAATTTAGTCCGTTAAGGTTTCCATGTTGAATTTCCATTTTCACCTGTCAATCTCCAATAATCTTAACAACCTACACTTTTCTCACCACCAAATGTTGCTTTATTTCATGTGAAGATATTTCACACAAAAGTAGGGTATATATATATATATATATATATATATATATATATATATATATATATATATATATATATATATATATATATATATATATATATATATATCCATGTGAATCTCTTTTCATTGCCTTGTAGGTTTTGTTACATAAAAATGTAGTGAATATATTTGCTAACATTCTTATTAAATCGTTCATACCGATTTTGGAGAGGAATTATTCCTTTTGATTTGTCTGTGAACTCACGGCAGATGTGACCGTTGCTTATTCCTCTATGACATCTGATATCACCTCTGAATTTCCGTGTTTGTTCACTTTTCATCAAATTTGTAGTTTATCCTTTTTTTGGACCTCATATATATATATTTGCGTTCGGTACAAGCTATCATCTTTGTTATATACCAGTGCAGTGTCACACAACAGCATAAATAAGGATTGATTGAGACATTGAAGTATACTTGGCATCATATATGCTGAATATGCATATTTTAATCCTTAGTCTTCTATTAGACATCTGGTTCACCAGTTATCCAATACGACGACGTTTTATAAAAAGAACAAAACTATCGAATACAAATTGAAAAATGTAAAAAAATGTTTTATTAAAAATGACATCAAATATAATACAAAAGACTAGAGTATCAAAGTCACATAAATTAACTATAAAAATCTCTATTGTGTTCTAATGAAGATTTATATGCGACTACGTTCAGGTATATATGAAGTTATATATTAAACTTAACATATGCTAGTTCACGTATTGTCAAGCAGAGTTCAATTTTTTGTTTTCGAGTAAAATCATAAATATATAATTATCTCATTATGACTGTACGGGAACTTGATATATTATAAACAACCAAAACCTTCAAATTATACATTATTCTGCATACATGTATTTCAATTATTGCACACTATAGTTTTATGTATTTCACGACTCTTAGTTGAGAAAAAAAATCTAAAATACAGTGCATAATACTTGTCAATTAAAGGAGATATTTTGTGAAATAAATGATAAATTAACATTTGCAGTTTTTCTGTGAACAATCTCCTAATAACGGTTATTTTAAGATGGTAGGACGGAACGTATGTAATTAGGTATACAAGTACCCCGATTAATCAAATGTTTGTTGATTTATTACTTTATCCGTTGTAACCAAGCGGAAATCGTAAACAAAGACAATTACAATCGAATAACCGCATCATCTATCTGAAATTGTACCACAAGGCAAAAATAAATAATTATGATGTAAGAAATACCAGGGGGTGTACAAATATTCTTCTAACTTGTGTACTAGTCTTATAACCTAAAGCTAACATAGGGTACACGTGTGTACGCGCGATACAGATTATATAATCAATTTCACCCTAGCGACATCTGTCAATAATGATTGATTGTAAGGAAAAAACCGCAATTCTTTCTGAAGTTGTAGGCAACGTTAGCTATGTATTGATATATTTCAGTGTCACTCATCAGCCCTTTGAATCGGTTGCCGACCTTGGACCATATGTTTAAGATGCGTCAGAGGGCTAATGATTTTTACTTACTTTTTTCATTTATCTGAGCGTTTGTAAATCGATTTATCGATCTTTGTATTTATTTATTTTTCAGTTCGCATATTTTATGCCATTTTTTTATTTTATTTTATTTCACTGTCAGTATACGAAAAGTACTAACAATGGATTATATTATAAGGGTTAAATACACCACGTACATACAAGAAAAATCGCTGTAAATTTAAAACTTTACAAAATGGCATTTACTAATTATAAACATTTTTCTCATTTCCTGGAACTCTCTTATATTTATTTAAAACCAAATTAATTACCGAGTATTAGTGACGCACAACTTGACGTAAATGTGTTAAACCACATAAAGGGAGATAACCCCCTTGAGTATTGAGGTTACAAACTAATTAGCTACCTTAGCCATATTATTCTCGTATAAACACAACACTGCTGTAAACATAAATAATAAACATAAGACTGACACATATATCAGTATACAAATATACAAAGCGAGGATGATACATATATTATGCAATATTTACATCGAGTTCTATTAAATAAGATTATACGGTCTATATACATAATACTGACTAGGATTATGATCACAAACGTTATACTCAGGGCAATAAAGGCAAAATATGATCTCTCACATACATTCTTCATTTATTACTGTCTTTCGTGTCTACTCTACCCTTACTCACAAATCCAATTGGAATGTTACATTCGGATGACGTTAATTATTTCATATTGGAATTTTGTTGACATTTTATCATTCTAAAACTGAAAGATGCCACAGAAATGTAAATAAATTGACAAGAAATACAAAACTGAAATTGCAAAGTGGACATTATCATCATTTGTTTTCCTGCAAAATTCCTTCTTCATACATTTTCTATAAAAGGCCAGTGATGTTCTTTTCTTTCTTTTGCGTTTGTTCATTGATCTTTCATATCATATTACATGTATAATGCGTCGTTTCGTATAATTATTATATTATACCCAATCAAACCAAAACAAATATTAAAATAGACTACCGTTTTTTGTGAAACTTTCTTTTTCCTCGCAATAAACTATAGGTCATGATGTATTTTGAAGTTTTATAAACTGAAGAGAAGAAACCAAATATAACTGCACATTGCTAACCGTCGAAATAATAAACTTTATAAGTAAATAAACTGATACATGAAAAAAAATTATGATAAAATCTGCATTATCGAACATAAATACATATCACGAGTATTTTATCAACGATGGCAGTGGTGTTGCTATGGGCACGATCTACGCACCTATACATCTACAATGTGACTGTTTCGATTATGAAACTTTTACAAATACATATGAATATTTGAAGGAAATATTGAGTGCATACTACATTCCAGTACCTGTTATATGCAAATATAAATAAATAATTTAAGGCACCGCGGAATATGACATCCCCAATCCCAGGTAAACTACAGACCAAGCAAACAATACACAATATCCATGGCTTCAAATTGCGAACATGTAGATATGCACAGCTTAAGTTTATCGTTTTGTATAAAGCTATTCATAGAACACCTAAATCGATGAAAAAGCATTGCATAATAATATTTTTGTATCTACAGTTCTCAAGTACAAAATCCGATAAAGTTGGCACATTCAAGATGTCATTGTGTGTTAACATCCAATAATAAATTTTGTGTTATATTGCTATGGTAAATACTGTTGCATTGGTGACCTTTGTTGCTATGAGCATACTTGGGATGGCTCACTTTTTCGCGTGGTTACGTTACTGAGTCTATTGGCACATCTTGTATAATAGAGTGTCGTCTCCAGTACACTCGTACCTTCAGAAATAATCGTATTCAAACCTGTAAAAAGAACAAAAAAGACATTGGTTAGTTCCATGAAATAAAATCTTGCGCATAATAACAATGGCTATACATTTAAACAAAATGTCTGAAGTATTGGCCACGTCGATCATTTATATCAGTAACATCGCATCAGTTAAGTTTGAAGTTCACTCTTCAACCCCTGTGATCACATTTAGACTCATCCATTTCAATAAATAATAGAGTCTACTGTTGTACTTCAGGAGTGAACAAATTCATATTCCTTGTATTTGATTTTGAATCATACAACCCTAAATTATGACAGTAGACTTAACCATTCTTTGAAATGGGTCGGTCCAAATGATTTCAGGTGTTGATGAGTTAAAATTTATTAATGGGTGTGAACGAAAACAAAAAGAAAATTGTTACATGACACAAGACCAAGCAATGAACCTAAATATAATGTCTTAACAGCGTTTATGGATAAATACTGTAAAAGCTACTTAATGATTCGAAATTAAATTTTGGTGATTCCTTGTTTCTTCTGTCTATATCACAAATTTTTAACGAAATATAAGCCGATAAACTGCGTCGTCTTAAACTTCAATTGCATTTGTGTGATCAATGCACTATAAATACAGTTTCTATGATACAATACGTATTTAAAAAGTCATGTATAAATTGTGTATGTTTTAATACTCATAAAACCGATTAGTTATTTTAATCAAAGAAACCAAATTTTCAAAGTTTCTAAAACACAGCAATAAATTATAAATAAAACATCAAGGTAAAAGAAAGCATAAGTATGGCCATATCTTCATGCTCACATTGACTGAAACAACAACGAAATCAAATCGGGCATTCAACATATAGAAACAGACTGTTAGCAGGAATGATGCAGAAACCTAACGGCGGCTCTCATAAATGACATCAAAGAAAATGAGAAACCTTTCTATAACACAAACAACAAAACAACAGAAAATGTCGTAACATAGATATCCGCATGCGTCAGTAAGGTATTGAAAATAAAGAAACAATGTATTATACATTTTATGTTTATCATAAACATTGATAAACGAAGTAGAATACACAACAGAGAAACAACACATCGAAGATACAACTTTGCAAAACAAAAAAAAAGACTCGACAGCCCGGGACGTTTGTATTGTTATATAGTCTAACACGTTTGAAGTCAGAGTGACAGATATAAATTGGGATAAAGAACATCCCGATTTTTCCAGACTAACTCATTCACCCCTAATAACATATTTGGATTGGTCTAAGTCATTGATTTACAGAGGAGTCAACTGTTTTTCAGATATATTTGGACTGGTCTAAGTCATTGATTTACAGAGGAATCAACTGTTTTTCAGATATATTTGGACTGGTCTAAGTCATTGATTTACAGAGGAGTCAAATTTTTCAGATATATTTGGACAGGTCTAAGTCATTGATTTACAGAGGATCAACTGTTTTTTCAGATATATTTGGACTGGTCTAAGTCATTGATTTACAGAGGAGTAACAGATATATTTGGACTGTCTAACATGTTTTTCAACTGTTTTTTCAGATATATTTGGACTGGTCTAAGTAATTGATTTACAGAGGAGTCAACTGTTTTTCAGATATATTTGGACTGGTCTAAGTAATTGATTTACAGAGGAGTCAACTGTTTTTCAGATATATTTGGACTGGTCTAAGTCATTGATTTACAGAGGAATCAACTGTTTTTCAGATATATTTGGACTGGTCTAAGTAATTGATTTACAGAGGAGTCAACTGTTTTTCAGATATATTTGGACTGGTCTAAGTAATTGATTTACAGAGGAGTCAACTGTTTTTCAGATATATTTGGACTGGTCTAAGTCATAAGAGAAATCAATTTTTTCAGATTTTGGACTGGTCTACAGATTTACAGAGAGTCAACTGTCAGATATATTTGGGACTGGTTAAGTTTCATTTACAGAGGAGTCAACTGTTTTTCAGATATATTTGTGGTCTATCATTGATTTAAGAGGAGTCAACTGTTTTTCTGAAATACAAGTAGTGCAGATGAAAACTGTTTTTCAGATATATTTGGACATTAAGTAATACAGAGTGTTTTTTCAGATATATTTGGACTATAATTGATTTACGAGGAGTCAACGCACAGATATATTTGGACTGGTCTAAGTAATTGATTTACAGAGGAGTCAACTGTTTTTCAGATATATTTGGACTGGTCTAAGTAATTGATTTACAGAGGAGTCAACTGTTTTTCAGGGGTTGATAAGTTCATCAAAATGACTGTAAAATACAAGTAGTGGATGAAATAAAACATTACATACAAGTGTTCTTAGAATATTTCTATAACTGCGAGTTCCGCACTCGACTCGTTTCAATGTTAACTTGGACGGTTCACTTTAAACAATCAGGAGTATATAATACGATATTTATCAAGACTTCTTTTACGATTTACAAGACTTTTAAAATTTTTAATTCAAAACTTAATCTGAATGTTTTTTTTATGAATTGGATTATTCTGTTTTCGTCATTTAAATTCAAAGGGTTCAAAAGAATTTCCAGTTTTATAAAAATTTATAAGAATCCCGAAATTGATCGCAATGACCAAGACAATTATATCACAAAGAATTCAAATGTATTGATACGATATTAAATTTACATGTTGTCATGGTGACTGTTACATATCACTAACAAATTACCCTAAATGAGGTCGACGTTTACGAATGTGTAGGAATTGGTTTAAGTAAATCGAGTGCCGGAGTCTCGTACCGGAAGTGAATAAATTAACCTCACCAACATCATCATCTGATCATGTCAGGCTATGCGCGTTGCTCGGGTTCACGCGCACCTGCGCTCTTTTAGTACAATGACACAACTGGTGAATGGTAAGCAACGTACTATCTGATTTAAAACAAGTAAAAACTTCCTCATCTACTAATTTAACATTTTCTTAGACAAAGGTTTGTGGTCGATGTTTGCTATATACCGGAAATACAGAGTCTACTATAGGTAATGTGAATATAACAATTTTTCCGGCGATGTGTATTAACATTCCAGCAGTAAAAGGATATTCAAATTTATGAAATATATTCTAGACGATATAGATAAACAGGTGTGAATGTTTTAAGGCAAGGTCGTAAGACGGACACAAGGTAGATCCATTAAGAGATATCAGATTTATGAGAAAATGTATTGTCATGCTCAAAACACACACGTCAAATATGTTAGTGATACAGAAAAAACTAGTATCTTTATCCTTCAATTTTGAGCGAGAAAGAAAGAAAAAGAGAGAATGATGCAGGCAATCTATTGTTACTCTTAAATTCGTCTACGATAATATAAAGGATGCGAATTATTGGGGGTTGGGGATTAAGCAAAATCATAAAAAACAGGCGTTTGGCGCATGCGTTGATACCTGACGATGGGGGCTGGCATATCATATTGTGTTGAATTAGCCATTTGGTTCCTTGGGCTAAGAGAGGACCTAGATTGGATTCTGTTTTGTTGTTCCGTGGATCTGTTTCTTTCCCGGAACCCAGGGGAATCCCTTTGGTCTGGAGACTGGCGTCTGTTACAAGGCCGGTCTCCATTTTCACTGTAATTATGGTTTTGTCTGTGGGTATTCCGAAGCGACTGGCCGTTTCTATTACTGCTTCGTCTACCGGGGTAGTTTGGGCCTGCAGAATATGGCGGTGGGCCATCCTCCTCTAGAAGGCTTGGAGGAATGTCACACCAGATCCGTCTTCCGCTTTCTCCCGTCACAAACGAGTACATCCTCTCATTTGGGTCATAGGTGAACTCCCTTGTGCTGCGCCTTTCACTTAGATAAGGGGAGTGATTACGAACTATTCTACTACCATTATCATTACGTTCCATCTGACTTAAATTTCTGGAAGACCTTGATTGATTATTTTCAGGAGATTGATGTCTAGAAATACTGGGGCTTTGAACGTTTGGCACATGATTGTTTGTAAGACCATGGGACTGTTGATCAGTTAATGACACGTTATGCTGACGCTGGTCATTGGGGGCATCTGCACTTTGTATTTGGGAATTTCTGTTAGAAGATAAGGCACTATTTACTAGATTATTAACAACAACCTCGCTAGACGAGGTTACTGTAACTGTTCTGGGTTCTTGTGGTAAATTCAGACCTGAAACAGATTGGATATCAGAAGTACTAACCGGATTTCTCTGGTTCTGAACATTGGCACTAGATGGCACCCTGGTACTGTGTGTATTCGATGAAGATATATGACTTGATGGTGGAGTTGCTATGGCAACACTATATGGGGGCGGTTCTAATTGTCTGTGTAAAGCACTGCTGGTGGACGTAGTAAATACTGGAACACTAGTGTCCTGTGTGGGACACTCGTCTTGACCCCCACGTATAATAGGAATCCACGTCCAAATTTCGTCATAACTTGTGTATCCATGATTTAAGCTTCCATTCCCCGAGTGCTGTGCTCTAGGTTGAATTCTAAATACACTGCCCCTGAAAATAGATGTGAAATTAAAATTCAATGTTCTGATAGTTATCTAAATCACTATAATTACGTCATATGGGAGCTCTTCTGCTTTTGGAGTCAAATAACGATGTCACTAGCATTCGAGTTTTTATTTCAATATAATAAAAGAACTTGGAGTTTAATCATTTAACTACAAATCTACAAAGGAATCTATTAAAAAGAATGTAAATATTTTATATCTATATATTGTTGCAAAGAAGTGATTGTAAGGGGTATGTAAGGGGCATTTATTCTGCCAGAATCTTACGGTGTCAATATGTTCAAAATGATATGGAAATGAATGTCCGTACTCACCCGCCAGAACAACCCAATCCATTTTTCTTACTGTTCCTAAGGATACATACAAGAAGAATTAGGAGTGTTAAGAGAAGTACTCCACCAGTTGCCCATAGTATTATAATCACGGTCTCTATGCGCACTTCATCGCGCACGACGACGTCAGTTCCGTTAATGTGAGAATGAGTGGATTCTTCTAAAATAAAGAAATTAAGAGTAATTTAACACATGTCAGTTTGCCTCTAATTGGATATCAAATAGAACACAGCGATAAAACCAGGAGTAGTTATTTCTACCAGAAGACAACGATACTTTTTCTAGTATTTCAGTGTTATAACGGTATTTTTAAATTTCAAATAAATTGTTAAGAAAGAAATCGATGCAGATTTTACACATCCTAGACTTAAGATATACATTGTAGTTAAGTTTTGTCACGGCGTTGTGATGTTCATTTATCGAACGTCTAGTTGTTACTTTGGTAAAACACCTTGGAATCGCTATGACGCATGGGGTAGAAGTATCACTTTACAAGTTGTTTCTTTGTAAACGTTTGATAAGCTTTAGTATGTACAAGAGAAATAGGCTATAACATATCGAGTAAATAATTCTAGTTGTGTACAAGGTTATTTTGATATTGATTCGTGTTTTACGCCACACTCAACAGTTTTTTTTTCAGTTATATGTTGGCGGTCAGTTTTAAATGGTGAAGGAGAGTACCCGGTTACAATGTACCCGGGAAGAGATCGTCCGCCTTCCGCAAGTAAACTGACAAACTTTCTCATATTAAAATCATTTTAGGCTCCAAAAAAGTACGTGGTTATAACTGAAATACAAAACCCAATACCCGGGGTATTTAAGATTTTTGTATCGATTATATAAAATGTATAAAAGTTATCGAAAATCACTAGTGATATTTTACTTAATTGCAAAATCACTATTTTCGGTGCCAATAGTGAATAGAATTGCATAAGAAGGAGGACGCGTATATTTTCAAAGGAGAATACTCCAGACTGAAATACCATCATCGTCGTCATCATCATCATCATCATCATTCTTATCATTGATATCAATTTGTATTGTCATAAGTATTGTTATATTACAAATTTAAATATTTATCTATTTAAACATTAAAATTGAATAAATAAATATTTAAAATTTCAATAAAGCATTATTCTCATTATTGATACCATAACTTAAAGAAAATATCTTACCTTGAGATTTAAAGTCGACGGAATGTAAAGACATATTAACGGACTTAACTGATGGTGTTATTCTAGTACAAATTAAACGTCCGACTTCAATGTAAAAAGTCATAAAAGTGAGAAGAAATTGTTTTCTACCTGAATCATACAGGTGAGATACCCAGGTAAATAAAGTCCGACGTAGGTGTATATTTACGAATGGACATGCACATACGATCGGAATACCTCCGGTCAAATTTTTTTGTGTGGCCTAAGGTCATGAAGATCCGTCAAATTTGTCATTTTTTCTTCTTTATAAAAATTATTTGTACAAAACCTTATAAGTTATACCAGTCTAGAGTTTACATCCATAGCTTAGAGCAGAAGATCAAAAGGATGATCCCTGATTTATATCAACGTAAGGAAAAACAATGTCGCATATTAAATACAGAACAGGGTCATCGCGGTGCTTGTTTACCTTCTTGTAGAACTGGCTAACAATCTCCTTGTAAAAAATTGTAAACGAACCTCAATTCGCTCTCTCTCTCTCTCTCTCTCTCTCTCTCTCTCTCTCTCTCTCTCTCTCTCTCTCTCTCTCCTTCTTCGACATACATTATTTAGTACAAGTCTAGTAGGTAAACAAGTGTAATAGCTTGCGACTTTGTGCATAATTATGTGCATTGTATATCCATATGTATTGTATATTATATTTCTTGTTTTAGAATATTTAAATAAAAAAATACTTTATATATGTTCGCCCTTGGCGATTACGACATTGCAACAGTTAAAATTAATTACAATCATTTCAACAACGGGGTTATCACTTTTCAATCTCGTATATATTTGTTAAGTTATAAATCCCTCGGGATAAACTGATATATCAAAGCGAATGTAACATATATATATATATATATATATATATATATATATATATATATATATATATATATATGAGATATTTTCATGATTCGGCTTCATTCAAAGGAGATGACGCCTGACTTTTTTGACATCCCGTCGATAAATTTTCACTTATATTGAGATATCGTCAGCTTTAGATTAAGTATCACAAATTTTGACCTGTGCTATGGACTGACGCCAATGCAGTGAAAATCCTTTTATTTGCCACGCCACCGTGACACGAGACGTCGGTTTAAGCCTCATCCGAAAGACTGCTGACTGTCACGCCGTATGCCAAGCGTTCGGCGAAGGAACAATCACTGCGATTTTTGTCAAAACCCCTAAAAACACAAGTCATTGATATACAGAGAGTGTCCATTGTTTTTCAGGGGTTGTGAGTTTTAAAATACCAGTACCAGAAAACGAGCCCGGGACCTTACGCCTGCTTGTCGAATGTTTTACCATTTGACCATCACAAGTGGTTACCTAGTCGAGGAGTCAGCAAATTTACTCAATACTCAAGCTCACCTTATATATTTTTATGTTAACTATATAGTACTTTGTAATTTTTTTAGAACTCTTTCAATAGGAAAAACTGTCATTTTTTCATCATACACATATACATTTTGGCAGCACTAACGATCTTCCTGTAAAAATGAATATGGTTAAAAACGTTGAGTGCAAACTTGCATTTTGTTTTTAATTTCTTAAGTATTATTCAAATTGGCAAACGTTTTCATCATTTCTTACAACTGTATGCCCTCAAATTAAAAGCATGTCCAGTTGCAGTATAAGCAATGTGTATTTTACCTTAACATCCTGAGCTTGAGCTTGAGTTCTTAGTAATATTGCTGACTTTAAGCCATGGTAATGATGCTATCTCGCGTGAATGGTTTGCGTTCTTACATGTTCTTAAAAAAAACATTTTCCAAAATCCAGAAGAAAAAAACACATAGAAATAGCACAGAAGTATTTTTAGAAAGAAAAGGTATAGAAAGCTGAAATTAAATGAAAGCCGGTTTGCAGAATAATGTTGCGTACGTCTTACCTCTAAACACTAGTCTATTCCAGGATAACTTTGTGTTCGGCATGTTTATTGGCGAAAAGATTCGAAACGTCCACACAGATTTATGGCGACAAAATATCAATCCAAAATTTCTGATAAGAATTTTTTTTGACTAGTATGACCTTTTTCGCATTGATTTACTTGACAAGTAAACGTCTTAGCGACAAACACTGCAGGACAAAACTGGTATGTCGCCAACCTCCGAGCTACGCTGTCTTAGCATTTCTGTGTGATAAATTTCCTTCTAGATCACTGATATTCAAAGTAGATCTCGTACATACTAATCAGGAATGTATCTTTTTTTATAAAACAAAGAACCCAATCGGACGGCGTTATAGTCTAAAACTGAACTTCGTAATGTTAGATCCCCGGGGCCAAATCTGATACTTCAGTGACCTCGGGTCAACTAATAAGTCATTTTTGTCAACAGTCATTATGTATTAACACTTCGTTTAACAATATCCAGGCAATATAAACAATGTCTTATCTCCATGTTGTTTCTTTAAATTGTCCATCCGCCTTATATCAAAACTGGCACGTGGGCATTTATTTAAGTTTAATTGATGATGTCAACATCGGTAATCGTGTTGCGAACATGTAAACGGAAATATTAGCACGGCAAATAATTGTTTGATGAGCACGGCGCAGCAGTAATCGTGGACCATTACCTTGTCGTTTGTCATCATTAAAAAACGCGTAAACTTACAGATAAAAGTAAAAATCTGGAATTTTTTTTAAAAATATTACTGCAAAAGGTCTTATTAATCATAGACGATGTTAAAGAGAAAGGTAGATCTAGATATGATAGAACAAAAAATTACCTGTGATTATCTCGGCCTCTGTGTAACAACGTGTTGATATTTAACAAAGAGTATAAAACGTCGCTTAAAATCGACTTTTTGGTATACCAACCATGAAATAATATCTTAACCGTATTATCATTTTTCGATAAATTAGATGTTTAGAGAAAGTAAACAATGTCTTCAGAATATAATTTGTTCAGTCATAACTAACGCCAACATTATTTCGTGTCATTGCTGTTTTACATCCCGCCAAAACGTTTGCTATGACGTGATGTGTCACAAATTGTGACGTTTGCCGTCGCGATTGTGCAGTCTCCAGTGGCCTGTTCTGGTATATGTAACAGGCTCGTTAATAAACATTTAAAAAAAAAAAAAAAAAAAAAAAAAAAAATATATATAATATATATATATAATCTTTTTGTCGAACTCTTGGCGAAGGAATACTCGGCTGTACCACAAATGGAAACTGGGTACTGTCGCTTGCATGGATAACTCTCTCGTAGTGGAATATGGCGTTTCACAATTATGCCAAGATGCCCGGATAATGGGTTTCCCTAAATTTAACTA
The DNA here is from genome assembly GCA_030159075.1 of Atrina japonica. Classification (NCBI taxonomy): domain Eukaryota; kingdom Metazoa; phylum Mollusca; class Bivalvia; order Pterioida; family Pinnidae; genus Atrina; species Atrina japonica. The sequence goes on along the minus strand of BROG01000452.1, from coordinate 41,653 downwards.
TGAATTCGATTTTGACAGTGATAGATAGGAAATGGTTTATTTACTCGATATAAGTTGCGTATTGATGAGAGGAAACGATGTATTTGATTGATACCGAGTCGTTTAAAGAATTCAGTGTAGTAACACAGGTCTTTCGAAATTCGAACATCAGCAAAGCTGAGATGAGGGTATCCCAACATGGTGGTATCTCGACAGAGTTGTGAAATTCTATTTTTTTTTTTCATTTTCAGTGACTGAAAAACCACGGGATGTCTCATGATTAAGATATATCCGGAACTACTATCGATTACATTAACATTTTAACTGCATGATTTATATGTATAATGACTTTCTGAAATTCAAAATGATTCGGCGAATTTTGCACTTTCTGAAATTCAAAATGATTCGGCGAATTTTGCACTTTCTCTATAAATATTTTAACTTATGACCGACGACATATCAAAGCTATAAATATCACGGACACTGATTCAAATTTCCTGATTATACCCTCATACACATGCACATAAACATTTGTCGTGAAATGTAGCCGACACTGACTCAACATCAGTTCGTGTCTTTGTGTTCTCTCTTTTATCAGTCTCTTTTTCTGGATGAAATAATTTATTCTTAAATGTCAAAACTTCAAACAGATCACGCATCTGTCCCAGAATTTCGAAAACAATAGATGTTTAAAGATTTGGCATTATCAAGTGTTAGTATTCTACCTCGCCATGCGTGCGACTTAAATCGTCGGGTCGCGTGCTGCAAATAATGGACCGGGATAATTAAGATAAACGCTTTCAATTTTCCGCTCAGTGAATAATAAATCAACACAAAGGGTCTCCATTATTATATTTGATGGTTATCAATTGTAACAATTATTATTTTAACATTTGATTATCAGCAATACTACTTATAAAACCACTTGACTATAAATATCAAAAAGTCCAGCGGATGCATAGCAACAGAAATTCACGAGATGGATCATAATTAAAAATCTGTATTTTCGCCGAATCTCAAAAATATATATATATATATATATCAATGGTTCCCTATCAAATATCTCTATCGACTGAGAGTATATAATTAGTTCAAGACTATTTAGTGCACTGTACGAATTCTCGTTAGACCTATTATTATGTTGAACTATCTAGCAAGGAAGCCCATACAACACATCAGCGTCGGAAGCAAATTGAACTTAAAACACATACACACGCCAGAAACGTCTGGGGGCTAAGCCCCAATTTTTAACACCTATGTCAATCTTTGCAAAAACAAAGTGGGGGGCTAAGCCCCCCTAGCCCCCCCCCCCTCCCCCCGGTTCAGACGCCTAAGCAACAAATTTATAAATTTTTATTTTATGTATTTACTTTTTTTTCATTTCAAATATCAAAATTTGCCAATGATAATAATCAGACATGCCCTTTAATGCAAGATTGACTGCATCCATTGCCAACTGGTCCAAATAATTACCCAGGACAAATACAATGTATACCTCACACGATAATGATATGTTGACCTCTCTGTCTGATAACCGCTTCGAAATCATACGTCTAAGATAACGTGCTTGTTAAACACATATGCCCCAGTATGGCCACATTGTAATGATAACATATAATGACGGTTGAACATGTGCTGTGTTCTAACGTAATGATAAAATTCAGAGAAAAATAAGAAACTGCGTTGTTTTTATTTAAACCTAACATTTATAAGGAGTGGGTAATTTAATATGTTCAGTAATGATAATGGGGTTCAGAGACAAATAAGAAACTGCGTTGTTTTTATTTAAACCTAACATTTATAAGATCTGGGTCCGCATTTACCATATTTACTCAGAGTCAATCGAGGTTAAAATTATTTCAAGATGGTAATTGGACAAACCGGCGAATAATGATGATGAAATGATGATGAAAACCATTGCTCATTTAAAGAAAACTTCAGAAATATTTAAAAATTGTTTGACCGTGGACTCGCAGCGGGTGTGACCGGTCGACAGGGGGTGCTTACTCCTCCATGGCGCCCGATCCCACCTCTTGATTTCGAGAGGTCCGTGTTTGTTTGTCCATTTTACCAGATTTGTACCTATATCCTGGACATCCTAGTGAATTATGCCTTGGTATTTGAGACTTTTTATATCTGAGTACATGCTCTAATTTAGTTCCGTATTCAACGTATTTTTTTTTTTTTTTTTTTTTTTTTTTTTTTTTTATAAGACCATCATCAACCCAAAACTTACCATGCGTATCAGTATGAAAATTAGTGTGTTTCCATTCGGCAGTCAGATCGAGATGTTTTTAAAATGACAATCTAGTAAAAATATGAATAAAATTAAATTTGACCTTGAGTGAATCTGATAACTTCGGGTCCCAATCCTTAATTCTGGGTTCAAGAATATCAGTTTTCAATTGAAACGGTCCAAATCACTTTACAAGAAATTCATAATACTATAGGTAGAAGGAGACTTATTCGACATTGAAAACAAACAATATACAAACATAATTATTCTATATTACAAATCAGCATCGCGTAAGATGAAATAATTCAGTTAACTTACGGGTAGCAAGTGACGTAAAAATGTCGGCATTATTCCGTGTAGTTCCGTTTCCGTTGATAACGTCATTTGGCGTCGGTACATCCATTTTATCAATATAATGACGTGGAAGCAAAACCTCAAAATTTATACACACATGGAACTTTAAATGACATCCAGTCTCTCCGATCCGTCTAGACCCCACTACAAAATGTCGGATGTAGCTCAACTTCAAAAGTCTGATAATCTAACATATGAGCATGCTTCAGAACCCGACGCTAAAATAAGTCCCACCCTGTCAACTGCACTCATCTTTTTTCTGAGATGTTTGCTGTTGTTTTGTTTATTTTATGGATAATCAATACCAGTTATCCGCTGATAACGAATCAGATTAGGAAATCTGCATCCGATTTCATAGTGAATGAGACGAACAAAAGAACAACTCCCCATAGTCTTATTATCTTAAATAACGGAAACAGCGTGAGTGTATCTAATTATCGACACAAAACGGATCACACTGCACCGGATAAGACTGAGCCCAGGAACTATTGTATACTTGATCTTGGGAAATATCGTTTATTTGATTTTCGGATTAGCTACTCTTTCGGATGTATAACTTGTGCATATGATTTCCATTTACTAATGTCACATGTATTAATCAGTCTATCTGTAAATCTATCTATGTCTATCAATCTGTCTATTTATTGTCCAGGAAAAAAACCACAATGGTAATGCATCTGTTGGATTTTTTTTTTGGGGGGGGGGGTGTATTTCCGTTGGTTTTCTTACTTTCTAGACCCCGAATTTGCAATTCTCTTGTTATATGTACTCGACTGATTAAAAAAGTCAAACCGTGTTGACGGATCTCTGACGAGTATACCATAATTAAATTGACAGAAACCTCTGAAGCATTAAGGGTATGTGCATATCAAATCATTGATTTGTGTTGTAAATTAAAATGAGGAGACATATGTGACGCCGGTCCAATAATTGTAATTGAATTGCCGTATTCTGTATTTTAAACAAATCAATGTGTATCGTCGCGTAGGAAATTGACCCAATAAGTCCAGAGTGAATCATCAAAGTTTTCACTTTACAGCTATTTCATTGCTAATAAGTCCCTTGATCTTCTCGAGTTTTACACCAACAGTAATGTCAGAGTCACCTTCAGACCATGTAACACCTAGAGCGGATTGTAATTTTTTTTTCTAAAGTTTACATAACGGTTTAACTTTTAAACACGCCATTTACTCTCTCTGTGTGACGTATACTTGTTTCTATTGCTGTAAATTGTAACAATATTCTGACAAAAAAAAAAAAAAAAAAGGGGGGGGGGATATATCGGGCAAAATACGATGCAATTGACCAAACATCACAGTGTAATAAAAGCAAGAAACTTTAATTCAAAACGGAAGAAAATAATACAGATCACGCACTTGTTTATTTCTTGTTTGGTAAGTGCCCTTGGGGGGACTAAAATGTTTTTTCGGATGCAATATTATGTGGGGCTCTGTAGGCTGCATGAACTAGAAAGCTAAAGATTAATATCCGTGGAAAGATGGTGAATATAAGTGTGGGAACGTTCTATAAAATCCTTGTAGATTGCACCGTTTTTTTTGTTTTTTTTTTTTTTTATTGAATACAGGGTTGGGGGCATCTGCGCCCGGGTGGTTAGAGCATCCGGCTTTGAAATATGAAGTCTCACTTCTACTCAGCGCAGGTTCGAGTCCCGCTGCCGGCGCTGGAAACTAAGCTGATTTTTTAGTGAGAAAGTTTGCCAGTTTACTTTCGGAAGACAGACTGTCTCTTCCTAAGTACATTGTTTAACCGAATCCCCTCCTCAACCATTAAAAAATGGCCATCACGATACGTATAACTGAATAAGTGTTGAGTGTGGTGTTCTCCTAACAAAAATTTAATACTTTATTATTTTAGAATAAAATTTTGTATTATGACTAAATCAGACAAAACTTTTTTCTGAAATAAAATAATAATATTTTCTTAGGAGACAGTGGCGTAAAATACTATTCAAAATTTGACTACATTTAATACATGTTTCTTGTGGCTACAAGCAATACAACACGTTTCACTATACGGAACAAAATGTCATGTGGATCAAGCCTTCGTGTGTACATCGCACTGTTTTAAATTGTCGATCGTAACTTTTCTACGTGATCAGCAACCTCTCCTATATCTTAAATTTGTGTCCACATGATAATAAAAACTGGAGTTGCATTCTAAATGTAATTTTTGTAAGTGCTTCTGATGCAGGTGTTTGCGATACTCGGGGGAAAACTTATAAGTACGGACAGGGAACGCGGTATATGATTTATTTCGCTCGATGAGCATCGCAACATTATTGCATAGAATAATTAAACACGAGACAGCGATGATGTAGTTTTTCCTCTCAGACTGGAACAGATGCACTGTTCCGTCCTTCGTTCTATATTAAGCTGCCTTTATCACAAAGGAAGTCGGGCGGGGGAGTCCGTATTCAGCTCCAATAACGCGACAAATGTTAGTTTTCTTGCCGTGTATCCAGGGTGCTTGAGAGATCAATGAATCATATTTACTGTAGTGAAGGCTTTACAAAAGTATTCAAATTTGTTCCTACAAGAAAGGAATAATGATAGGTTTTGAATTATCCCCGGGATAAATGTATCGGGAATTCAACAGCTAAACAAGCGCTATAATTCTGTTAATGGGGAATAGTGGTGAGCATGTGAATCATCGCCATTTTCTCCTTGCGGCTGAGTTTTAATGCTTTCTGTATTTAACCGTCTTTTAATTCATCAGAGGAGGAGCGATATCGATACTAAACAGCAAGAAAGAAAATGTACTACACTGTTCATGTAAAGAATCTTACAGTTTTTGTCTGTGAAATTACACCTCTGGTATGCCTTCAAAGGAAACTATGTAAAACTGATAGATAATACAACTTGTAATCACTTACGCAAGTGTATTGAATTGCATTTGTGATCAATGTTCCCCCATACAAGCGCTTAATTCAGATCATGAATATTTAAACTTTAAATTTTACTCGCTTTTTGTGGTGCCGATAGCTTACAAGAAACTTGACTTGTCTTTGAACATAACATCAACATATTTAATCAAATTACAGAGAATATTTAATTAATTAATTGTACAGCAAATTATCCTATCTATGTTCCTGACTTTCAGTTTTACAGAGAGTACATCTCGCGAAAGGAAGGCTTTCGTTGGGCGAATGCATTGACACCAGTGTGATAGTACGTGGGCAGACGCATAGAAAGCTGACACGGTGGGTGGGAGAATGCATATAGACAGCCAGCATGAAGGTGGGTGGGTGAAAACATGGATAGCCGACAGGAAGATGGGTGGGATAATGGGGAAAAAACTTCCGTGAAGTATGGGTGAAATGATGTATATAAAACTGACGTAATGGTGGGTGGGTGAACCGCGGAATTGAAATCCGACATGAAGGTGGGTGGGGAACGCAGTGAATGACGACGGGTGGGGGAACGCAGTGAAAGACGAAATGAAGGTGGGTGGAAGAACACATTGAAACCCGAAATAAAAGTGCGTATGTGGGTGTGTGAAAGCATAAAATGTGAAAGTAAAGGAAGTTGTATGAAAGCATAAAAAACAAAGTTAAGGTAGGTGGGCCAACTCATAGAAAGCCGATAGGTAGATGTGAGTATCTATAGAAAACTGCTGTGGAATATGTTTCAGGCGAATGCATTGAAAGTCGAGGTGAAGGTACGTGGTTGTCAACCCTGGTGCATTTTGCCGGTAAAGATTTGTTCAATGGAGAGATTAATTTCTTTTTAAACCGTTATAAATCGTTATCAATGAAATTCTTATCGTGCAAGTCATAAATACACAACACATGTCAATATGTCTTCATCCCTTTCTACGTCAAATATAACCCTTAATATCTATCTTAATGTTATAACCCACGCCTCTGTGCAGAAGTTTTATCAATATTGATACAGAGACAGACATGTGTTTGTTAAGAACGGTCAAATCGGCTTATAACGTACATCGTCTAAACTCGATGAGTAAACATTCCGAACCCGTCATTTAAACAGCGCTATCGTCACTTCCGTGTTGTATCAAGAACGGGAACATTATACGTATATAATTACGATGTCACTTCCTGACTTGATACCCCGTGGTTATGACACGGGTGACCAGTGCAGTGGTCATCAAGGACAATTATAGGGTCAATATACTGCAGTTGACATGTTTACGATACCGCAGCATGACGACAAGGTGGGTTACAAGCTACACGTTACATGATTGCGTTTTCTTTACACCAGAAAGTCTTCTGGAACAACGCCATTTTCGTAAAGCAGATGTTATAACGCTAGAGATTTTCCATCCTATAACAGTGGTCCAAATGAGGCCCAATTCCCAATGCAAGAAAAAGCACTTTTTCCCCAGTTTGCAGTCGGAATTTCCTTATTGGAGTCAAATAAAGGTGAATTTGAAAAAAATATATATAAATATCGAATTTTCAAACAGTTTTGTGTAAGTTTAGATTTTCCAATTTCAATAATACGTCGCTAGAATTTCCCCAGCAACAATAGGGGAGGGGCGAAAATAAGGCCCCATATCCAATGCAAAAAATGCATTTGTGTTCAGTTTGCAGTCAGAATTTCCCTATCGAAGTCGAATTACAATGGATTTGAAAAGATTCTTGTGATTTTCAAACAGCTTTGTGAATTTTTTATACTTCTGATTTCCCATTTACAATAATATTGTGATAAAAATTCCAATTAAAGAAGTCCAGGACCCATTCCCAAAAAAGTGTGGAATTGGAAAATACCCGAACGCTCAATAAAACCATGCTACAAATCAACGTAGTTCTAAAGTGTTTTTTTTTTTTTTTTTGTTTCGCATGTGAATCAAACAGCTGGCGTTTAGCACTATATCCACATTCTTGGTTTCCCGTTATCTTACATGTTCAGATATTGTTTCAAATCCGTATTCTATCCGAATGTCAGGTTTATTAATTATCATGTGTACGTAACTACTTCGGAATACCTCCCATTGTTTTTGAGAATATCTCCATTGTACGACTGGTCATCCTTGCTGAATTCTTATCAGACGTCGATATTTCCAGTCGTTCTGTGACTGTCATTATCATGTGTTTAATTTCTCATAGACTATAGTCTGAAACATGTACAGCCACATGGCTCTGCATCAGCTCTATAAAGAGACAAACACAGAAAAAAAAAATACCCAGGAAAAAAGTCACTGGAAAAAGTCACAAATTTATATGTAGGAAAAAAGTCATAAAGAATAGAAAATCACAGCTTTATTTCGACATGTGTTCCTTTTTTCCATTTTAAGAGACAATAGATATGCACTTTGATAAACCTTCTGTCATTCTATCTACGGCAAATTATGTACAAAGATTTTGAAGAAATTTCCACAAGTACGGTTTTATCACGTGCGCTTGATCATTGCCCCTCTCGCAATTTTTGGATCTTCAAAAATAGTCAACTGCCATAAACATTATGATATCCATAAAACTCTGACTTTTTTTCTTGACTTTTTTTTTCCTGTGACTTTGTTTTCCTACATTCGTTGAGGGCTTGGCGAAAGATCAGTCACTACCATTTTTTGAATTCCTTAGTACGACCCGGTCCGGCGATACCTACTACAAGTGGTACCTGGCTTCATCGTTCGTGTTACAAATTATATTTGAGTCGTTCTCCTGACTGGCAAATCTGGGATGGTTTTAGTCGTCCTTTTTGTGGTAAATTCATTGTATTTGGCCCTCACATAGTCCTCTGGAGTGTATATTATAATAACAATACTTTAAGTGTCACGTGTAATATGGATTCATATATATATATATATATATATATATATATATATATATATATATATATATAGGCCTATATACAAGTAGATAAAATACACTGTAGCCAATTTTCTCGGCTTATGAGGCACTTGTCCACTGTCATTCTCTTTAAAATCACAAAATATTCGTAATAAAGGTCAAGAACATTAAAGGGATCTCCAACATTCGACTTTGATAATGTTTAGTTCTTCACTTACATGATCTTCACATCTGATTACTATACAAACTTATCGCTTGGCTTTGATGATAATTCACAACTGTTCTTCACAATATAGTTCAACATACAATATATTACATACTTGCCGCTAACAATATGTTAATGATATTTCAATACTCTTAGTGACCACAGACAAAGAATACTAAAGTGTGCCTTAAAAGTTATTGAAATTTCACCAGTTTACTGTTCACAACAGAATGTAAATCATTAGTCCTCTGTATGTAAAAACTAGTTTTATGATATTCTGTTACTACTTAAAAATAGTAAACGATATATATATATATATATATATATATATATATATATATATATATATATATATATATATATATATATATATATATATATATATCGTGGTTATAAGCACACCCTCCCCTAGGCCAATATTATATATTTGTGGGTATCATACCACTTTGTGACATACGTATAATTACCGCAAAGATTTAAAGTCGTCATTTACCCAAATAAATGTAAATTGAAACTCGTAAAATTAACCCGCTAAGGTTGGATTAAACAAATCGAGTTATGTAATCAGACCAACTTCGCACATTTAGCTCCGTTTGTCTGTAATAAAAACGAATACACTTTTGATGTATGTTATTATTCAGACAGTCCGTTGATGTGATTCAATATAATTGAAATACAAACAGATTAAATTATCCGTGAAATCGGTAATTAAATGCAACAGGGTCACGCGACCCGTCTTCATACCTGTACAAAACATCACGCTTCAGTGATTATTCTATTGAATTACCTGCGGTGATAAAGGTATGATAATCACATATCGGACAGGTGTAATCTAGTTGATCCGGTGATAGACCGACGTTCGTTACCTCATGTAGGAAGTTCGGGTTTTTACTTAGACAATAGACTACATATGTTTGTATTGGCTCAGGTGTGCAAACGTCAAACAGGGGAGATAACATAAGTCTACTCAAGAAAGCGTAGAGTATCTATAGATCAGACAACGATCGACTGATAGTAAGCTAAGTTCTGATGTTATATAATATAACCAACTATATAGCCACATATATTGGGCATGATCAATTTTAAAAGACACTGGAAAAAGGCTGAGAGTCGGTTTTAAAGATATGATTTAATTTTATTGTCACGCACTGTGGTGACTAGGTCATGAGGTCAAATAGTAAATATGAGAACGCTGTGTCTTAATGGAGCAATCGGAGATCGGCGGAATATAACGAGTAGTATAATCCAGGTTAAACGTTATGTTGCGCTTCCTCATTTCTTAATATCCGGATAATATCATTCGTTATATTCCGCCGATCTCCGGTTGGTAGAGGGAGATGAATCATTCGAGTTACAAGGCCTTGGTCATTGACTAACAGGGATGAGTTGGTCTGGGCTAACACCCCGTTACGTGTAAACATTATGATAATATATGCGCGCTACTTATCAAAGTGACCCAGTTAATAAGTTTATTGTTGTTTAACGTCCCACTCAAGAATCTTTCTCGCATATGGAGACGTCATCAAATGCCGGTGAAGGGCTTCAAAGTTTGGCCTATGCTCGGCACTTACAGTCATTGAGCAGTGAGGGTTCTTTACCGTGCCGACACCTACTGTGGCACGGGACCTCGAGTTTTACTGTCTCATCCGAAGGACAGGAAACCAACAGGCCGCCGGCTGGACTCAAACTCGCGACCTTACGATCAAGAGTTGAGCGCGCTACTAACTGAGCCAGGCCGGCTTCCAAGTTAATAAGATGTTAGTCGTTCATAACAAAGTTGGAAAGGTCATAAAACAATAAAATAAGATAAAATATACATAAGCTTATAATCAACCGAACCCCGTACCCGATAGTGAAATCGATTGTTTTACTTACTGCAGCTACTGTAATCAGTTATCTTGGTATCAATATCAGATTAAGTACATGGCTGTAACGAAATCCCACAACAATTATTTGAAAATTCGTAATTCATTTTCGATGTTTTTTTTTCGTTCGTGTATGTTTTCTTTCATTCTCATATTACCTCGGGTTGTTTTTCTAAGAATCCGCAAATGGATCAATATATCAATTACTGTTTATAAAATGATATTTTTCAGAAAAGTATGTGCATATTTGAGCACTAATGATTTAAAAATAAATAAGATATATATATATATATATATATATATATATATATATATATATATATATATATATATATATATATATATATATATATATATATATATACATGCTAAAGTGGGTGAGAGGCCATTATGTAGCTGCCAACCGCTAAATTAGAATATGTCTGTCATCTCAAAAGTATCAATCAAACTGACAAATCTATTTATACCCCTAATCAAGTAAACCTCAGGAGCAAATAGAGGGTGGATACCAGGGGTTATGGGGTATTGGATTGGTATTTCTAGCTTCGAGACAAGGAATCCGCGCATGTTTCTCAGGGATTCGTCCTTACTAAGAAGTTGTCCAGTTTGTCGATTTCCCGAGAGACCATTATCTATAGTTGCCAGAGCCTGATTATTACCCCACAATGAACTGAGTTAAAGTAAACACGAAACTTGCCAGAAGAAAGTAAGAAGCATTTGTGTGAGGTAACCGAAAAAAGTCACAGGAGAAAATAACAATTTATGTCCCAAATTTGAGGTTATTTTATTAATTTTTGAAAGAAATTTCAAGGATCTAGACCTTCATTTGTAGCAGACATTTGCGACCAATCTCTTTTTAATGACACATGGACATTGTCCGTTTCAGAATGTCTGGATCCACCCATGGATTTTGTTATAAACCCCATTCTAGCAATTGTTGAATTTTCTGTTTTATTATTATTATCAATATATATTTTAATTTGCACTGTGAATATAACTGATAATAATTCTGATTCTGAATATATACATATATATATGCAAATCAAAACTTATCAGAAGATAATCTTTTGAACTGTGCGAAAATAACTATTTATGACTCAAGAATTATATATATTAGATCCAAATATATTATTTTTATAATTCATGAATGCAAGTTCAGTAATAAATACTTCTTCAAAAATAGTCAACTTTCATATACATTATGATATCTACGTAAACTGTGACTTTTTTCCTGTGCTTTTTTCCTACATTCCTGTGTGATGGGATCTGGGAAATGCACATCAACATCCACCGTTGCTCTGTAACAGCAGTTATCGATAATAAGGAATAAATTTCACGTACATGCACGTATATTGCATTTCATATTGATAATTATAACAAGGTATCAATCACCGCGGATATGGTGTTGTAGGATGACTGATTGAGTAGTCCGAACTTGTACAAATTCCTGAAGGATGCATAATAAACATGGAAAAGAAGGATTCTAACCATTCATCAGTATTTGACAGAAATGGACACACAAAACGACTTGACCTTTTAGGTAGAAGATGACTTGGTACGAGTTGGTCAGGGTACGAGTTGACTGGATAACATATACTAGTATTTTAGGATATACTTCCAGTTTAAGACTTTATTGGGTTGGCTAACAATTACGTGCTTCGGATATTTATGGATCCGCTAATATTTACTCGTATGATAAAACTGTACTTTTATTTCTCAGTCCAAATGATACTTAATGCATATTTACATAGACATTCTGTTCTTAGTCGTCTACGCACAGATGTCTGGCAAGCCTAGCGTTTAATTACCATCGTTTTTCTCACATCATTGATCCATACACATAAATCCATCTGCACGTGGGAATTTCAACTAGCACGTGGGTACTCCAATTGATTTCCTCGCAGCAGATGTTCATTCTAAATTGTGTATTAATCAGAGTATGCAAAAGAAAATAATATCGATTTTTATCCGGATCCGTAAAAATCCGGGGTAATACACGTATAGTAAGTCATAACTATGATATAACGCTGGTCTAATATGACAAATGTGTATCTGGTGTAATTTGGTTTTGTTGGTCAGACCGGTCCGATTCTGAAATTAATTCATATTCTTTAACAAAGTTAGACATCATTTTGTTATTTAAATACCAACTTTGATGTATTTGCAGCGATACATATGAAGCCAAACATATATTCCTGTTATTTTTGTTTTTAATTTTCCGAATAATCCTTTCAACCCTATAGACCATAATAGACTAGTCTCAAACTCTAGAAAAGAACATACCATTCAGATACTCAGTTACTAGAAGAAAATTCAGAGAAAATTGTATGTCGAAGAAGGATAGAGAGAGAGAAAGAGAGAGAGGGGTGCACATGTTGATCGTGACTTCGTGTTCTGCATATTATGGCTATATTTGGTACAGATTATCATAACATTTCGTATATGACAATATATGTTTGTCACATTTGTTTATCGACTGAGAAATCCCATATACAGAGATTCACATCAAATATATACGTTATCTGGCGGTATCCCCGCATTCCCAGATAATCTAGTGTTGATGCGATACCTGTGTATATTGCCATGACAACTTTTATTGTGACAATATATACCTATATTATCATGTTTTTACTATGTGCATACGTTTGAACGGAACAATTAATTAGCGCGCACCTGTCTATTCACGTATACACGGCATGTTTGTTTTCTTTATTAAACAGACATGTTTAGGGTCAGAGATGATGCGTTTATTTTATAATATGACGGTCAGTTATAACGCTGTCCACAATACACGTTAGTTATACACATGATGTATCGTGGCTGACATTTCACATTAATTAAAACGTAAGTTGATGAAGCCATGCAGAGTGTTCAGCCTTGGGGCTATTGAATTTGAGATATTCCGAAGAAATGAAACCACAACACAACACTGTACTTTTCACACTTTATATATCAATTGACATGTCTGCGAACGAACCATAAAGTTGCCATTTATAAATATATATATATATTTATATTGAAATGCACGAGTCAATTTATCTCCGATTTCAAACCGAGTTCGGAATAATATAGCATTTGGACAATGGCAGTTTAGATACCTACTGGATTTATAAATATATTTGTAAGGATATGACTTGATTCATTCTCTCTCTCTCTCTCTCTCTCTCTCTCTCTCTCTCTCTCTCTCTCTCTCTCTCTCTCTCTCTCTCTCTCTCCGTACACATAAGATAACACTAGTACAATACTTTTCAATGCTCCAGTGGTTGGAGGGACGACATGTAATTTATATATAGTAGCAGTATAATTATAATACGGGTAATGTCGCCTTAATGTGCATTACAAAATCAATATATACTTCAAAAGCTGTGTGTATTTGATGCGTTATGGTATGTGTAAGATTCGAATGACCACCAAGTGTATCTTAATAATCACCAACAAATACAAGGTAACAGATAGGTAATGTATTCAAAACAAATCCCTGACACACTGATAATGAGTCTCAGAGAGTTCAAAGACCGGGGTGGGTATGTTGGTCTTTTCAAACTTACAATTATGTATAAAATCCTAATAATAATTCATAGGTCAAAGACCTGTCCATATAAACCTGATGTTAAAGTCCTTAAATGTCCGAAAAATAAGATGATAAGCCAAATCAAAGGAGATATTTGTGACTCTCTTTTTTTCTGTGTTTTGAAAGGAAGCAAATAGACCTTATTTTAACGCTGTTTTCGGTCTTGTAATAAGTGAAGGGGAGAATAAATCTGGTAATAATATATTGAAGTGTTCATCGATCTAATATAATTTAAGAAATATATCAAACAACACTTGTACTTGTTATTGGTGCTGTATGTCAAAGTCCATCGGTTTCCATAAATGTAAACAGAATTATATGACATTTGTAGCATGTATAAATGCATCAAAATGTACTATAATCTTATTATAGGAAAGAAAATGAAAGTCTCTCTCTCTCTCTCTCTCTCTCTCTCTCTCTCTCTCTCTCAATTACGTCACTCCCTTAGATCCGCTTTCGTAAATGCATCACTTACAGAAACAAAATTTACTTTTGCATGCATCCACAACTGAATGCGATAAAACGTCTGCTACATTTCTTAAATATAAAATAAAGACTTGCCTGGTGTTGTAGTTGTCATGTCAAAGTCACACAAGCTGCCTCATTATATGTAGAACTTCTCTATCTTCATCCTCACTTTTTTCTCGCGTATTTATAACTGTACAACGTATCTTCATTTGGTGTGTACCGTATATTTGTTCATTAGAGCATGGCGGTGACCTTTTACCTTTACTAGTTACTGTCTTCATCGGATAATCCGATTGGTTATTAAAATGTATACTCAAAGAATGGTTTCACATATAACCAGGGGTTCCCAACGGGTTAAACTGTACGATTCATTTAATCCTGTTACGTCTTGGACGCGGGTCGGATCAATTATTTGTTATTGACTTTTAATACAAATGTATGACAATAGGTATATTTTGATGCCGATTCCCTGTGCAATGAAGCCACTTTGTATGTTAACCTTGTTGAATAAAGACAAAGACGTATGTATGTATGTATATACATCTCTGATATAACAAAGAATTATGATTAAACTTCGTACCCCATGCCATAGTTAATTATATCTATACGGAGAAGTTGATATTGATTTCAGAGGAAGATAATAATGATGGTTTCACACGTCTTAGATTACCTCACAAAGGGGCATGACATCAGTTTCATTTAAATGTAATGCTTATGTCAGCTGTAAATTTGTGTATACGCTATTTTAAATTCTATAAATATAAATATTACTTCATTTTAAGTAATAAAAACTGCTAGAAAGTTATATCAGCGACATATAAAGCTTTTTATATCGCTGGTTACATATCAAATTAAAAAAAAAAAAACAAACAGGAATGATCGATATATACCGTACGTAATTATGACAGAATATATACATACATGTATTTACAATATATACAATATAATCAAATAAATATACATTTATAGAACTATAGAGAGTGAGTAAATGCACGTAAATAACTAGTACTTGACTACATGCACATATGTTTAATATATATTATCATGCATATAAAACATCAATAGTAGATTAGTGATAAGAAATAAGAAATACTTGTAAAGTTATAAAGTTCAGTAGATAAAGATACTTATTAAATATAATGCGTCATTCAGCTAGATGAGTTATTTCGTCGTATGCATGCAGAATTTAAAAAGTGGTCCAAGTTAATTAATTTTTGGTATTTAGGCTGCTTAGTAATTGAATATGTTTATAGGCACTAGGCCCTGTTCTATATTATTTTTTAATAAACATAATTCCTCAATCATTATGATATGGACATTTTAGAATAAAATGGTATTCATCTTCGATGTCATTCTCGTTACATAAATTACATGTCCTATCACTTCTGTATTGGTCTATATATCTACCCCTTTCAACATTTAAATCATGGCTTCCGATTCTAAAGCACAAGGATGCTTCTATCGCCGGTGATGTCCTCAATCAGTTTCAGGCTGACTTCAAGAGGATGAAAGATGAAAATATAAAGATGAGGGAAACCATAACGGATTTACAGTGTCGTTCTATGAAGAAAAATTTGATCTTCACTGGTTTAGGAGGAGACTTTCGTGAGGAGGATACAGAAGAGAAGCTGAGAAACTTTATCTATAATGAACTCAGAGCATCATATTGAGTTTGGAAATGTGTACAGATTTGGGCGAAAAAATGGGGGTAGACCCCGCCCTATTGTGGCCCGATTTTTATATCACAAAGATCTCGTTGAAGTGAAAAGCAATGCACATCGACTTCGTGGTACACAGTTCGGAATTAGTGAGCAGTTTCCTTCTGTAATAGAGGATCGGCGGAAACCTCTATAGCCGGTGATGAGACAATTAAAACAGGAGGAAAACCGTGTGAAACTTGTCCGTGACAGGTTATATGTTAACGGCAGGCCTTACATTGATAAAGTTACCCGACTACAAATACACATCCAAACCAATGCGTGACACGTCTGGACAGCAGCGCCTGATACAGACTACATCTCACAGTCAGTTGCGAACACAGGAGATATCATGTAAAGCGCACAAGTCAGTGACGGACAACCAACCAGGAGAACCTCGCACGTTGAGATCACATCACATCAGCTAGGGAGACGCGAAGAGTGAGTGTATGGAACATTGGTAAAGGTTTGCAACATAAACTAAATGATTCTGATTTTACTGATATTATTGGTAAATACGATATTGTCTGTATGTATGAATGTTGGATTTCTCCTGATGATTTCAAACAAAAAATCAAATCAAATCAAACGGCTGACTTCGGTAGAACTAAAGCAAAATCAGTGAAGTATTGGATAGAGGAAAATATCGAAACTATGTTTAACTTACTTAGTGATCGGTTTGAACATATTAATGCTATAGTTGATGTAAATATAGAAAATGAAGATGATATGAATTTATGTGTAAATAGGTTTAGTGATAATATAGCTCGAATTATTATGCCATATTGTAATGTATGTGAACATAATCCTTTACATTTAAATGATAATAAAACATTCTAATATTGTATATGTAGATAAACCATGGTTTACTGAACAGCGTAAAAAACGACATACTGAATACAAGGCTGTTTAAATAAATTTAATCAATGTAAATCGAATGAAAATCATAAGAGTCTGGTGTCCAAGAAATCTTTGTATAAGAAAATGGTTTTTAAACTGAAACGACAATATGAGAGACATGAAGGTGATATGCTTGATATTTGCGGAGAGAAAACCCAAAACAATTTTATAAGTATTTTAATAAACGAAAGTCAAAAGATATAACAGTGAACATTACTTCAGATCAGTTTTTGAAACATTTTTATAACTTATCAGCGTCCCACTCACAAACCGAAGTGCAGACTGATAATGAGTTTAAATCGGAACAACCAGCATGTTATGAAGAATTAGATGTTGAATTATCAGCAGATGAAATAGAGAGTGCAATTAGAAACTTAAATGTTGTGCCGAAGACTTGTTAATTAATGAAATATTTATTAAATGTAAAGATGTATTAAAGCCCATCTTATTTAAATTATTTAATGCCATATTAAGTCAGGCTTTTTCCCAGCTGCGTGGGCAAAAGGTTGTATTGTTCCAGTATTTAAAATGGGGACTGTAATGACCCTAATAATTATAATATGGGGAATAAATATTGTTAGTTGTATGGGAAAATTATTTACATCAATTTTGAACAAACGACTATTGCAGTGGGACAAAGACTTTAATATACTTTCTGATGGCCAATTTGGGTTTAAACCGGGTGCTAGCACTGTAGATGCTATATTTGTTCTTTAAACATTAATTGAGAAAGAAAAAAACTATATTGTTGTTTTATAGATTATCAAAAGGCTTTTGATTTTATTGATAGAAGTAGCCTTTGGTCAAAATTAATTAAACAAGGTGTGACAGGTAAAAGTTTTACTGTAATAAGGTCATAGTATAGCCAAATAAGTTTGTGTCAAACATAATGGGCAACTTACAGAATATTTTGATAGTAATCCCGGGTTGTTACAAGGGGAGGTAACGTCTCCAATATTATTTTCTCTATATACCAATGATTTTGAAATGTATTTTTTGAAAGAAAATTGTCCGTTTGTCGATATTCAACTAATTAATTTATTGTTGTTAATGTACGCAGACGATACAGGGATAATTTCTGAAACATGCGACGGTTTACAAAAAATGTTAGACTCTCTTCTTGGTTATACGAAGAAATGGAACTTAACAGTTAATATAGAAAAAACTAAGATACTGGTATTCAGGAACGGTAAGAAACTAAAAGATTACGAAGTTTGGACATATGATGGTAAAAAGGTAGATATTGTAGATCAAATAAATTATTTAGGAATTTTACTGAACTATAATGGGAAATTTTTACAACCAAAAGCATATAGCTCAACAGGGACAAAAGGCTTTATTTGCAATTTTTAGTAGTTTAAAAAAATTAAACTTTAATTTTGAGACAAAATGTTCTATTTTCGACACTTATGTTAATAGTATCCTTAACCACGGGGCTGAAATTTGGGGATTCCATAAAGCAAGTGATGTAGAAAAAGTTCATTTGATGTATTTAAAGAGAATATTGGGTGTAAAAAAGCATACCTCTAACATATTAGTTTATTGTGACGATTAGGACGATTCCTGCTTTATTTAAAAAGAAAGATAAGGATTTTTAAATATTGGTTAAAGCTTAGGGCCACGGAAAATTGTATTTTGAGTGCATGTTACGAAGAACTATTAGACATAAATGATTTTATTTTAAACATATTTTATTGCTCAATTTGATGCAAAAGGATCGGCGACAAGTTTTGCCAACATAAATGATAACTGGATTGTTAATATTAAGACTGAATTATCGAATCTGGGACTGAATTATCTTTGGGACAGGTCTTATTCTGATAAATTTACTATAAGTGTAATAGAATAGATAATGTATGATATGTTTAAGCAATCTTTGTTAGCAGAAATAGCTCGATCGTCAAAGGGATTTTTATACCAACACGTAATAGACAGCTTTACTTTACAATATTATTTACGTAAACCTATACCTACTTTATACAGAAAATTTCTATCTCGTTTCAGAATGGCAGCACATAATCTTAGAATAGAACAAGGGAGATATTTTAATGAAACTAGATTTAATAATAACATCAGCGTCGGAAGCAAATTGAAAGTGTGGGGGAGTGGGGTAAACCAACTTAAAACACATACACACGCCAGAAATAACTGGGGGCTAAGCCCCAATTTTTAACACCTATGTTTATCTTTGCAAAAAAAAGTGGGGGGGGGGGGCTTAGCCCCCCCCACCCCCCCGGTTCAGACGCCTATGAATAAAATGTACTTTATGTAATTTGAATGATGTAGAAGATGAATTTCATTTTATACTTGTATGCCCTAATTATTCCACACTTAGATCAAAATTGATTAAAAAGTATTATTATTATAAACCTAGTGTTTTTAAGCTAACTCAGTTACTGAGTGTGAACAATGTTAAGGAAATTTATAGTTTTGGTAAATATTTACACTTAGCCTGTAGAACTGGAAATTCTTTGTAATACTGCTCTCCATGTGTATGTTTACATAATTATATGATAATGTTAAGTGTGTTACGTGAAGTGTCATTGTACTATTACTTTTTTCTTTCTTCTCACCATAGTGTATTCAGCCATACACTCCTGTATATATGGTATATATGTTTGTACCAATGAGCCAATGGCTTACGGAATAAAATGAACTTGAACTTAAACTTGAATTTAGCTATTAATTCCTTAAAATTAAACTAGTCCGACGCCCCACTAGTCCGACATCACATTAGTTCGACGCTCGTCAGTCATTTATTAAGATAGTTTGTGCCCAAGTCTTTTCCAGTTCTATGTTAGGATTTTCGGAAATATAAATCTACAAGAAATATAATGTTACGGGAAGGTTATTGATATCAATTATTTTGTTTTGTATCAAGAACATCCCATTAAAATAGTTCCCCATTCTTTTTAAAATGATTTTATTTTTCATATGTGTATGGAATTGTATAAAGTTTTAATTACATTTATCGGAAGGATAGGTTTAATTTTGGTGTTTACTTGAGATTAAGATGGCAGTAGCGTAGTGTGCTCGATATATATAAACATCAAAATACATTTTTAGAATCGGCTTAGACGACATGCGATTGGTTATTTACACTTACATTTCGCCCACTGTCGTCTATTCTTTGAAAACATTTTCTTTAAGAATATGAAGATTCCTTTGACAATCTGTGATCGGTTGATTTTTAAAACTGCCGTCCAATTCTTTTACTAGTTTATTATTTAAATTTCTGTGTTCTCTATTAACTATAACTAGCCTGTGTGCGTTTTTGAAATATCCCGATATTGCAGAATTTTATCAGTTCCTTTTCCCAATAAATAAGCGAGGACATTCACATTGTCCTTGTCATTGAAGATTTCATATAGGTTACATAATATTTTGAAGTTTTGTATGATTAAGTTATAAGGGTTAAGCACTAAATGGTGAAAGGTATCACGTGATCCTTTGAGAGTTACTTGTTCTGTAACTATTATTGGATAGGGAAACGCTTGTCGTGGTATAGTGTTAAAGCGTTCGGCTTGCAAGTACAAGATACCAGGTTTGACACCGGTACCGGATTATAACAAATACTTTTAAAATGGAGGTGGCTGTTTCTTTACCAATGAAGTGGAAGTTTAATCAATTGACACCAGCGATAAGCTTGCCTTTTTAACAGAGACGTTTTTACCCGGAGTCCAACATGGTGTGAATAACTGTGATCTGATAAGTTGGACTGCGTGTCTACTTTGACATTTCATTCCCTGAAAATATCGTATTTTTTTTTTCAAAAACTGGATTAAGATACGATTTGGTAATCTATGGCGGGCCATCTTTAAACCACAAACTGGAAATTGTTTGGTGTCAGACTAATCGGGTTTCGGACTAGTGGGGCGTCGGGTTTATGGGGCATCGGAATATCGGGGCTGCCGTACAATGAAATTACTCAAATATATACACCCAAGTTTTCACGTTCATTAGTTATAGAAACATATACACTTGTTTTCTTTCTATATTCATTTTTCGACTTCTCAGGTTATTCTTCTTCTCCTTGAGAGAGAGAGTTTACAGTGACCGATGAAGCATATATTTTAAAGTTATCTCCATCTGCTTCTTATAGGGCAAATTACTGCAAGAGTTATCTCCCGTATGTAATGTTTGTATTGTAGAGCTGACCGCTTTAGTAGTAGCTCTAGCGTCAGATTCGGAAGTGACAGGTGCTGGGTTTGATTCCCGTTTCCCGTTTCACAACGACTTTCTAAAACGGTAGATAAACATGTTAACATACCGTGACACAGCAATGTAGACATCTTCACAGTCTAAGTAATCCTACATCATTGGTGGAAGAAAAGCATCATCACCACTAAGTGATAATGAGTGGAACAAAACTTTTCTACGTAGAATGTACAACTATATGGGTTTTCATCAGCAGTTTTCTCTTTTTTTGGCCAGAGTTATTTCCCTTTGGCGATCCTATTGTGTGGAGACAACTAATTATATTTTCCTTAATAAATCAACCAAATTAATTTAAGTATTCATGTGTAAAAATAGTTTGAAAACAATTCCTTTTGCACAGAAATGTTTATTTTATGTCTTCATTAATCTTAACAGATAATTGTGGTGAACATTATGATGTCCTTTTCACTAATACTATATAATCCTTTTTTTTTTTTTTTTAATTGTTTGTTTGTTTATTGTTAACTCAAGAATCGTTCACTCATATGGAGACATCACCAATTGCCGGTGAAGGGCTTCAAATCTTGGCCTATGCTCGGCACTTACGGCCATTGAGCAGTGAGGGTTCTTTAACGTGCCGACACCTACTGTGACACGGGACCTCGGTTTTTACTCTCTCATCCGAATAACAAGAAACCAACCGGCTGGGCTCGAACTCACGACCTGACGATTTAGAGTCGAGCGCGCTACCGACTGAGCCAGGTCGACTTAATTTGGTTGTTTAAAGAAGAAACACGTATCGAACTGACCCACAATAAGACCACCAAAGGAAAATAACTCTTAACTGCTTAAGGAAATTCATCTAAACCTCAGATAATTGATATTCTGGACAGGGTTTACAACCAAGACTTACCCTGGTATTAGCCAATTTAGCCATGATTAGTTTTTATCAAGACTGACTAAATATTGTAATTCTCTAATTGTGGGCTAATATTTGTGCATATATTGTGTATTTCATATAACACCTCGTTCAGAAGACAAAAAATTGGAGACCATGGTCGACTGACAATACAAAACAGTATGCGTCAGTCGTAGGTGGTAACAACAGAATTGTCTTGACAATTCTCCTAATTTAGTCAGCCTGAAGATTTGCAAATAGTGTGCTAGATGTGTGACACACGTAGTTTGCACTCGCCACCAGGTGGCGTAAATTACCAAATACATATCCAAATCAAATCTATTGATGTTACTAATAAATATTTCAATTGGCTAAATATCTTGAATGCTATATTTTCGGTTCACTGTTTTCTATGTTCGGGGTGAGCCATGTACAGTACTGACATCTAGCAAACGTATTTTTTCGTTTATACTCTAGTTGTTTAATGGCCTCGTTGACCGAATACATAGAGCACGCGCTTGAAAACACGATGTCCCCTGCAACAATTTATGGCGGTACGGAACCCACTACATTAATTGATAAGATAAGATGTATTGTGTGTCAGTAGATACATTTGTGAAATGCAAGACATTGCTTTATCACAATGTACAAAGTCACACACACACACACACACACACACGCACACACACAGACGTATGTATGTATGTATGTATGTATGTATGTAGATAATTATAGATAACATCAGTAGGTGTATGTTTTATAGTTTTATTAATTCCCATCGATGACAACAACGAACAAAAATACTTCCTCTGGTCCATCCTCATCTTTCTCATCATCAGCAAATATGTCGTCACTATTGTCAACTGTTTAATTGATCTGGTAAGTTACGTGCCCATATCATCTTTACATGTTTCTACGCACGTCTCATTGGTAGTCAAAATGTCTTCAGTTTCTCTGCATCCCTCGTAAATAAACAGCCAACAAGAGCTCGTGGTCTCGTGCCAGTAATAACCCAGACGTTTTTTGTTGACGCAGTCTTTTTCATTTCGAAGGTCGCATATTTCTTTACTGTGTTTCGGTGTTTCTGGTTTTATATTTTTCTTCACCTTCCTAAGTACATCTATGTCTAAGTTCCAAACTTTAGAAAGCGCCAATTTTACAGGTTTTTCTTTCGGTACAAACTTTTTGGAGTACAGCTTCCATCCATTTTTTATTTCGGATGTTTTCAATTTCGCCTTGACTGAATTCTGTGTTTTGGGGTTGGAGAGACTCTTTTTGTGAACTGTCGTTTCATTTTTAGGTTTTGGAGCCTTTGGTTCTAGAATAGAATTATATAGAAAGCAAAACAATTATGAACAAGCATAATATAAGCTTTTCTAATACACAATAGTGACTTTTCGTGTTAGTGCGGATTACCATTATAATCCTGCATTTAGTCGCACAAGCCAAACAAAAAAAAATCGTCAAATGTTATTTCCGGTTTCAGTTATATACAGATAACGCCGATGGAGCAGTTGGCAAGAGCGTCCTGCTGGTGTTTGGAAGATCCTGGGACTGATTTCGCACATTTCCCCCTGCCTGCTACATTTGATATTCAACTAAGAATCCCGCTATTTCATGTATTTAGAGTCTCTTGGATTTATTTGCACAAAATAAAGGTAATGCAATAAAACATAGGGGCATTCCGTGTACGCTGTATACGTTGCAAAGGTAAACATGAAAACCGGGAAAACAGACGAGGAACAAAATCGGAAAGACGCGACAGTAAGCAGGATCATAACGGTAATCCGGTATATCTTTAAAAAATCCCTATTATCAAATGCACGTGTGGCATGAAACGGAATTAATTGTATTTAATCACTTCAACCCTAGAAACCATAAAAGACTGGTCTGAACAATAGATTAGAGCATTCCATGTAGATATCTGGGGGTGAAATAGGTAAGTACAATGAATTCTGTTTCTACGAATTTATTTTACATGTAACGGAGTGTAAATGATACAATATAGCCATGTAACGAGTATTAAACCTTCCATCCCTACAAATTTAAATGATATGTCATTTCCTATTGTTGTAGAGCAGTCCACTGTGGTCTATAGGGTTGAAGGGGTCAAATTATCACTTCTGGTCAGCACAGCTTCGAGCCCCACTGACATTTAATCTGATTTTGTGTGCAAAAGTTTGCCAGTTTACTTGCGGTAGGACAATGGTCTCTTCCCGGGTACATTGTAACCGGGTTCTCTCCTTAAACCGATAAAATCTGACCGCCACCATATAACTGACAAAAGCTCGTTACAGTGGCATAAAACACTATTAAAAACAAGTTTTAAATAACAAGATTTTGGCACAAACCCGCTTACAAGAAATATCATAAACGTTATTTGATTCACACATTATACAGGTTAATGTATACTTATCAAAATTAGTAAACACATACACATGCACTGCAGTTAATCGGAAAATAATAAAAAGATAACATAAAACAGACATCCCTAATTAATGCTGGTCAACTCGTATCAATCGCAACTCGTACCTACTGTTGCCGAGTCATGCCTATGATTGACTTGACTCATACTCAAAACAAATGGCCTTGTCTTATCCATCATTTTACTGACTCGTATCCGAGGAGTGTTTGATTTTAAAATTAGACTTAAAACTTAATTATATTATATCAAGATATATCTACAAACTTGATAGCTACGTCTGTCAGAGAAGTAATTATTAATTAAATTAATTACCACAGACGGTTATATGTCATTTCAAATAGCAAACGACATCACGGTAACATTCCAGTTGGCAATTTTATTGATAAATAGTATAACAATCAAACAGGCGATGGGTTTGTTTGTTTGTTTATTGTTGTCTAACGTCCCACTCAAGAATATTTCACTCATATGGAGACGTCACCAAATGCCGGTGAAGGGCTTCAAATCATCCGAAAGACAGGAAACCAACCTGCCGCCGGCGGAACTCTAACTCACGACCTGACAATCTAGAGTCGAGCGTGCTACAGACTGAGCCAGGCCGGCGCAACAGGCAATGGGTAAGAGTAAGCACATTGATGGGTATGAGTCAGCTTACACATGGGTACGAGTCAGCCGAGTCACTCAGGTACAAGTTGTGATGGGTACGAGCTAACCATAACTATATTATGAATATTATGATTTGTCAGTCCGAATGAATTCTGTTTTTCCATCTTCAAACTCAAATTACTTTCAGACATAACTGCATTCAGAAGTGTAATTAACGGGAAGGTTATAACTTTATATAAGTATGATGCAAAGCACATTATCACTTATAACAGAATTGACTTCCTGTTCTTAAACGTCAGGTCACAGATTTTTAAACCAATTTCTTCCCGAAGTTTCTTTCACTCTACTTTAACACTTTACATTCAAGTAACGAATTGTCTGATGTCCAGCTTGATGATGATGGTGATGATGACGGTAATGGTGGCGAAGATGATGGTGGTGATGATGATAATGCTCATGATGATAGTGATGATGATGATGATGATGCTCATGATGATTGTGACGATGATCATAATAATAATTATGATGATGATAATGATTATGTTGATAATGATAATGTTGATGAAGATTATTACGACGACGACGATGATGATGATGATGATGGTATACCGTATTATCAGTATAAACCATACCTGGTGTAACTTTACATTTCTTCTGACATTCCTCTTGGGTAGCAAATCGATTTTGGTTTCCACCACAGCCAGTATAAACAAAACTAATACAATCTTTAGTGACGGGGTTGTAGTAATACATTTGTTTCTTACTTTGACAGTCACCGGGGTTCTTCTGTAGCCAACACTCTTGTGGTCTGGGTATATCATCTGAATATAAGACAAATGCCATTATATAAATATAAAAGACATTATAAATACTGGACAAAAACATTCAAAATCTGTGAAAACTTGTCAAAACGGGGAAAAATATAAAATCCATGAATACTACAGGAAAACGGACAAAAATCTTAAAATGTGTGAATATTGTAAAAACGGTCTTTGTCCATAAAATGCTAAGGAATGGATCTTGACTGAGTTATCACACAGAAAGGTGACAGCATTGCGCTATTCGCTACAATAGAATACCTTTTATAATGTCAACTTCCTGACACACACTGCGATCACATGATGTCAAACAACACTTTTGGCCTGAAAAATAAACATCATAATATGATTATTATTTTGAATATGGAATAATGTTCATACATATATAACTTTAATATAGCGGACAGGGATATATATATATATATATATATATATATATATATATATATATATATATATATATATATATATATATATATATATATATATATATATATATTATATATATAGTGAAGCGTAAATGATTCATATACATACATTCCACGTCTATAGCGAACATGCTTATAACGAGGTAATTAAAACAGCTCTTATAACGAAGTTATTTTCATATATAT
This sequence comes from Atrina japonica, assembly GCA_030159075.1. Classification (NCBI taxonomy): domain Eukaryota; kingdom Metazoa; phylum Mollusca; class Bivalvia; order Pterioida; family Pinnidae; genus Atrina; species Atrina japonica. The sequence goes on along the minus strand of BROG01000452.1, from coordinate 15,086 downwards.
ATGTAAGGATTGAACTGTTGTCAGTTGGCATTTATGGACTGCCAACTGAACAAAGGAATATTTCATGAAGCGCGTTAGGTTCGTTCCGTTTTCTAGTGAAACTAAAACATGAATATGAAGAGTAATTAATTCTTAATTAGCATCACTAAATCAAGTCTGGATGACAATTAGTTCATTTACAAACATAACACCGATATACGATTATGTTTTCCTGATGCAAAACACGATATCGAAATGAAATGTCAAGAATGAGTCACTTTTAATTGAATTAGCTTTGTGAGAAATTACAGAACACATCATCTGGTTAAAGTATTACCAGGCAGAATCAATGACATCATTGTATGCAAGAAAAAACCAATATGTTAAAAAGCACATAAACAGTTGATACGATATTGATAGACATATCATAATTGTTAACTTGCTCCAAATGTGAAATGGATGAGAGACCTAGAGATTGAGAGAGAAATACAGAGAGACAGAAAAGTAAACAATTACAGAGATCAATTACCGAGGAATTATTTTGCGAATCATTCGAGTTGTCAATGCCCTCATTCAACCTTGATAATAATGTTCTGTTTAGATATGTCCTCTTAGATATTTTATGACATGTGCCAAAATACTAGTGGTCAAAGCGTTCAGGAGACAGTAGGCCGAGCAAGAAATTGTCTCCTAATAAAATACGAATCGGTAAAACTGGTTATGAAATAGGTCTGCGTATGGACGTTTTTGTCATTTATTCTAGATATTATAAACATAAGACCACACTAATTTGATGTATAGTTTGTTGGGAATCACGGCACCTAATTTTCCAAATATCAACAATTAAAATTATTTTTGTTTTAGCGCACCATTTTATTGAGAATGCGCACGAGAATTTTCTTTTTCAAGGATCGCGTTTGGAATTGCCATTTTTTCTTATGATTGTAATTGTTAACCGTGTGTTTCCGGTTGTCACAATGACCGTTTTCGAAATATCTGTGCAGTGTAGCATCAACGTAATCAAACCAACACGAGGCTCACGCATCCAAGTATCAACAGAACATATATTAATAGTATCAAAAAAGAGTTTCTCTGGATCCAGATCACAGATAATGGTATTCAACCCGATTAAACTGCATAGATCTGTTACACTGCTCAGATGTTTATATCTCTACAGTAGTAGTCTGGTGTAGGCTACTATTTAAGACTGTTGTAAGTTGACAATTTATGCTCAGTGTTATTGGTCTATATTTTAGTATTAGATTTATATGACTGAAAATTTGATATGGTCAAAGTATCTGATGATTTCGATATACATATGTTTAAATATTTAATGGTTATACTGGCTACCAAAGCAATCTCTAACCATATTTCATGTGCAATTATCATTTTAGGTTTTGTATTTAAGAAGTCTGAAATAAACTGTTTTGTGGTTTTACTTTTGATTTACCCAAGTTAGACTGATGCATATTTTTTAAGATAGAATTCTCTAAATAGTGTTTTTGTACAAAATGTTTTCATACCCTCGTCCCTTGAATTTCGTTTGCCAAGAATTTTAAAATTATAAAAAAATTCGATCGTTGGTATCATAGTTTTCTAGTAAATACTAGTACATCCGTAGCCCCCTTGATATTTTCATAGTTTTTCGCGCTCGTAAGATGAAACTTTTTTCAATTAGCGTTATTTCATAAATATTTGACTTTAATAAGAAATTACGTATACAAATATATATGCATGTATATATTTTCCGTGGTTCGTCAGTAAAGCGGAAAAATATTGTACAAGCAATTCCGGAAGATAATATATCTGTGTGTTATTTATGGCCGAATGGTTAAACCAGTCGGGTATAAGGAAATGCATGATTTCCTACAGGTGTAAGGAATTGGTCATTTTCTAGCCGCCACGCTAAGCGTACACATCACAATTAAAGATCAACTTATATTTATGCTATGAATAATTATTCAGCTGAAGTGATGTACAGATATATTGCCAAGTTTCAGAGAATTTTTGTTCGAAATATGGTTTTACATCTTTGTTTTACTCTGGGCTTGTAAAACTTGTTATTAACGTATGAATTGCGTAAGGGTATATTATAAAACAACAATTGGTTATGGCCATGGAAATAATAAATTTTGTCAGTGTTGCTTAAAAATGTACTTGATAATCAAATAAATATACTGGCGTCAATTTGCTTTGGCGGGATGTCAGTATATTATTCTAGTAAATATTAGTACATCTGTAGCCCCGTTGACATTTTCTGAGGTTTCTTATTTGTTTGTTCCTATATTGGATCAGAGGTAGAGTGTACACACACACACACACACACACACACACACACACACACACACACACACACACACACACACACACACACACACACACACACACACACACACATATATATATATATATATATTGGCATCATTTTGCATACTGGTTTTAAGACGATGTCTAAGACATTACTTAATCTGTGTGTTGGGCACATTGGGCCGGCAACTATGGATCTTAGTTTTAGATCAGATGGATTTACTGCAATTATATATGTGGAAAACGATTCTATTCTTGTAAGCTTTGACGTAACAAGCTTATATACTAATATACCATATAATTTAGGCTTGGAAGCAAAACAGTTCTGGATAGATAAATGTTCAGATAAAATAGATACTCGATTTAGTATCGAGTTCATTAAAGAAGCATTACAGATCATACTGCAATGTAACACATTTCTATTCAACTTAAACCACTATCGACAACGTATGGAAACAGCAGTGGGGACCAAAGTAGCACCAACATATGCAAATTTAGGTATGGGCTATTTTGAACACAACCTTTACATAGAGGTAAGAAAAAAAATTCAAGAGGATATCACCAAATCTGTGAGAGATTCATGGAAGCGGTACCTCGACGACTGTTTCATTATATGGAAGTTCTCAAAAGAAACACTAACTGATTTTCACATACTATGAAATAACCTACAACCATCATTAAAATTCACAATGGAATCGAGCGAAAAAGAATTATCCTTTCTAGATGTGTCTGTGATAAAGCAAGGAACACATATTTCGACCGATATTTTTTACAAAGCTACCGATACACACCAATATCTCAACTTCTATTCATGTTACCCACCCCATACTAAAAGGAACATCCCATTCTGCCTAGCACGAAGAATTTGCATAATTGTAGATGATCATGAGACCAAAAACCAAAGATTAGCAGAGCTAGAAACCTACCTAATCAAACAAAACTACCCGCGATCCCTAATACAAAATGGTATCAAAAATGCAAAAGAAATACCAATTGAAAAACTCAGATCAACAAAAGAAAAACCAGAAGAAAATACATATGTTCCGCTCGTAACAACACATGATCCAAATCACCCAAACATGACAGAGGTTGCAAAAATAAACCTCCCACTCCTAAATAAAAGTAAGAAAATGAGCAAAATAGTGAAAAAAGAAGATATTCTGCAAAGCAAAAGACAACCGCGAAACTTGAAAAGAATTCTAACAAAAGCGAATTTCACCGAGACGGATGATCGCACGGAATACACTGTCAGGAAATGTGGAGATCCACCGTGCGGCACTTGTCAACACATTACTTCCGGAGAGCAAATAATACTAAACAATGGCAAAATACTGAAAACGAATTCGGATATGAATCGCAAAACAAAAAAATTAATTTACTGTATCATCTGCCCGGGGTGCAATGAATATTACATCGGACAAACGGGAAATGCACTTACAGAACGCGTAAGAATTCACCGCCAACAAATTAAATCCCCGGCAACACGTAAAATTCACTTAGACACATGCGGGGAAGGTACATTTAAGATATATCCATTTTACAAAATGTATGAGATGGATATATCCAAACGTAACTGTAAGGAACAATACTTTATTAATACGCTAAAACCAAAACTAAATATGCAAAAAAACAAAACAAAAAACAGAAAAACACTCAAATTTCACAAATTTTCGGCCATTTGGCCTTTTTCAAGTGAAAGACGGCACTGGAGATTTGTATTGTGCAAACCTAATACTAAGTAACTGATATACATATTGTCGTCTTTCACTTGATAAAGGCCAAGTGGTCGAAAATTTCTGAAATTTGAGTGTTTTTCTGGTTTTTTTTTTTGCATACAGATACTTCCCTTTGGATGACATTAAATTTTATCAAAACTAAATAGTTGAAACTTCACCTAACACGGCAAGGGAAGTTGCCTCACGTCACACTATTGTGACGTCATCATAACGCATCATAGTACGTCACAGTAACACTTAGTTACAATTAATACATCCTCCTGATGATTGTTTTAGACATGAAAGCGCTAGAGGAAACAAAAACATTTTATTGAACAATTTAGATCTACTTCGCCGTGGATAATTATATGAACTGTATATGACTCTGTACACATCATTTTAAAACTGATTTATATATATATATATATATATATATATATATATATATATATATATATATATATATATAATATATATATATATATATATATATATATATATATACAAAGCAGTAAAACCAACAACACTATATATCCTAGGGTGTCGGATCTAAACAATAGATAAAGTAAAAAAGGAATAAAAAGGAATATATAAAGCACTAAAATGACTAATGACACGGACAACATGAGAGTCAAATTGTCGGGATGACCAGTCCCTTCATCAGGACAAAACGATTAAAATATCAGATTGACGTTCGTGTTATGACTTAATTTACTCATTTAATATTATTGCAGTTTCTTGTTTTTTCACTTTAATCCAGATCGATTCACTTTTCGTTAGTAGTTTGAATTTAGTTTTGTAGTTATCATTTTGTTTGTTGTTAATTCTTATTACTTTATCACACACACACTACACTTGTAATTTGTATCATTTCTTCCATTCTCCGGCTGTGTGTGAGTGTTTGTTTGCGTGTGTTTGTGTGTGTGTGTGTGTGTGTGTGTGTGTGTGTGTGTGTGTGTTTGTTCGTTTTCATGATATTTTATTCATTTTGTCCTGATGAAGAGACAGGTCGTCCCGAAAATTTGACTCTCATCTTGTCCCTGTCGTTAGTCATTTTAGTGACATGGACAATAAAACTATTATTATCACTCATCTAACTTAATTAACATATTCAAACAAAGAAAACAATGCATATACCTTTGGTGCAGTTGAGGTCAGTGTCGCACGGAAATCCTCGATTAAAGAAACATATAGACATCCCCATGTCTTCTGGACAAATACCATGGACAGGTTCTGTGTTTTTCTCCTCGACAGCAGCCTGTAAATAAACAATATGTGCTAAGAAATTACCAACTTGAAGGTGAAGAATACATACGATATATTTTTAATATGCTTTATACACATAGGCAGCAACGTCAATAGATAGAACACCCGCAAGGCAGCATGCATGATGGATCTTTGAGCAACCACAAATCTTGTATGAGAGGTGGGGATGGACGTCAAAGGCGAAAAACTAGGTAGCACTCTCCACCGTGGAATTTTCAGTCTGACACTAGATTGAGGTCGGATGTGGAGAGTTGGTCCTTCCTGACACTTGATCGTACCTCTTTATGTACCAGATGTCCCGATGTGTCCATTATTCACTACATTCATATTTTTTGGCATGATATCCTCTACACTTTCTGTTGTATCTAGATTTCTGTGAGAATGACTTGGACTCTGAATGACATGACAATACTTTGCACTTTTAGCGACTTTAAAAAAGATTCCCTTATGAACAGAAACACACCTACCTTAGAACAGGATTTCAACATAACCGTTATAAGAAGGATGCATAGAGTGAGTCTATTTAATAAGCTCATTATCATTGTCTATGTAACAAGTGTTTGGAGAACACACTCAAAGTAAGAAATGTTTCAGGAGTCTGTATTGCACATGAGAAAAAGGATTATTGTTAACTAGAATGTCGATAAAACAGTTCACATTAAGCTGAAATACAAAGCACATGTTTATGGCTTTTTTAGAAAAATATTTTAGTACTGCTTTATATGGATATAACAAACAGCAGTCATATAGGTATAGAAAGGCCGTAGATTTGACATTCATTTAAGTTATATTGACCGTTTATATGGCACATTTCAGTCGATGAATGAATAAAAACAGGATTAGATCTTAATCTCAAGCCGCATGTTGATGGCTATGACACAATGTGTTTGCAGAAATATGTAAGAAATTGGAAGAGAAAGGGGAGCGGTCGCATATAGCGGAGATAAATATTAATAATAGTATGTGTTGGGTAAGGCTGAATAAATACAGTTGAACCTGGAAAACTCGAAGTCCATCGGGCAGCAGTGTGGCTTCCATTTTTCCAGACCAGAGTTTCCGAAACGCTCGAGTTTGAAACAAGCACGGACATATACTTAATTTAAGGTGATATCAGCTGTCACAATGATTTTTGTCCCCTGACAGATAGTCGAGAATATGATAAAATGTGTGTTTTAATACATTATCAAACACGTGAAGTTAACTGAAGTTTTCCTGTACCTTAAAAAATCTAGATGTATTTCGATATTCTATGACCTTTCAGATAAACTCTTTCGCTCTTTATGGCTCGCAATTACGCTTTAAAAGGCGAGGCCCGTACTCCCAAAACGAAACAATGGACAGATGACATGTACTCAAAACATACACTGTACTCAATTCATAAGCATTCCGCATTACATTTTACATAAGATGCATAATAAATATATTTTATAATTAGTTTTAAATTCATTATTTTAGTATCCATTAAATAATTTTCACTTTGAACGTAAAAAATAATAAAATCTTACTAGTAATCTGCACCCTTTAGTTATGTTGTTGACAAAGCGTCACACATTCTATTGAACTCGTAAAGTGTGCAGTCGGGTCGCACACACTTGGCCAAAGACAATGTATCACTTGGAACAGCAAATAAACGCTATAAGAGGCATAACTTTGAAACATTGCTATCAAAAGTTTTGAAATTGGTGCAAGTGGTCTTGTAAAACGAGTCGAGTGTTCGAATATATATTTCCGAGTTGACTTTTGTCTGACTTGTCCTTGATTCTTTATTTTTGAAGTGAGGACATTTATATTATAACAGGTGATCTGAGCCCCTGTTTATTTATACTTTTACGATTTTCTCGTGGGGACTTTGTAATTATGCTTGATATTATCATGTTTAAAGTGATAAATTACATGCTTGTGAACTGTATATAAGCCGACTAAATGTCCAGATAGAGTAAATGAACTTTGTTGATATCATTTTTTATTTTCGACTTGCAGGTGAGTTATACTCAAACTTCATTATTTCACACGTTTGTTCTATGCGATTATAGTAAGACAATAATGTCTGATTTTGGAAAATGGCCTTTTATGTCGGTTGTGGCTTGTTTTATTACGAAAACTGAACAAATATGACTACCAATGGAAGTAAAACACTGGGGATGTTTGAAAAACTATTTATTATTTTTAGTATTGATTAAATTAGTTTTAAAGTTGAGATGACAGCTTTAAAGTACATGTTTATGCATGCCCAAGTCAAATCCAAATACGTGAGGAAGGAATCCATGTCACAATTGGTACAGACGTCTCAACAACCGTTGTCGAACAAGCAATTCAACATTTCACTCTGTGAAACAGATTAATCGCAAAGAAGACTGTTTTACCGACCGTAAAATGTGTGGAACGTTGACAACAAATGCGGTTGTCGATATTCCTTTGTCAATAAGTTGTCAGTAAGTCTCTGTATATGAAATGTTCATTTGTTGAACACGCCCTGGTAAATCGGATCATTTGTGAAATATAAACGTCATATGCAGATGACTGTAGGATATTACTACTTAAATGTAGGGGAAATTTAGCGAGAATTTTTTTTTTTTGAGCAAGAGCACTCGCGAAATTACGCGTAAATAAAATTCTAGCGAATAAAACCAAATTTACAGTATCAAATGGTTTGATTTAGCAAAATAATATTAACATAATGAAAATGAATACATTAATTAGTAATATGCAGATATTGTTTACGTTTCACTCTGTTACATCATACGATGATGATCTTCATATTTATAGGTTTGTACTTACTTTATTGAACATTAAATCCCACGAAACAGAAACAGATGGAACAGACTTCGTATTAAGTATAATAACTGAAATATAATCCATATGTTGTAGACAAAATCGTTAGTTTCTGTCCGTATACTTGTGTTTAAAGTGCAACAATGCTAAAGATGTACTAGTTGTGTTTTGAATTTTCTGTTCTCAGTACGTTCCTCCCTATGGTATGATAGATTGATATACAATAACAAAAAAAAAAAAAAAAAAAAAAGAAAAGAAAAAAGAGGTATACACAGCCATAAACATTCTTAAATTCCTATATATTTTGTGAGAATTGCCTGGGAAGCTAAGGTTTGGCACTTTATCAATTTCAATTGTTTAACCCAATCTTGTTACATACATTTGTATATTAATACTAACCAGTGATGAGCATGTCCAGGTCCACGGGAACTAAATGTTACAGTAATAGAACATATTCTGCATAATACCTTAATTCAAAGTGACATTGGATAACGGATGGACGGATCACATTTTCAAGTGGTGGGGCATACATTTTATAAGCTGTAATGCGAAGTAAATGAGCATTAGCTTGGTTTACCAAAAAGTAGTTATAGTAATTATTATAGTAATTTCGTATTTTCCTACTTGTACATAATGTACAATGACAAATAAGAACTATACATCGGCATAGACAATCCGATATTCCTAATTCCTACATATTTTGTGAAATTAAGGTTAGGTTCAGTGTGTAATTCATATACAAAAAGTAAGGCTAAGTTAATCAATTGCAATTGAAAATGTGCCAAACCTGGGTTTCTCAAGTATATTTCACAATATATATAACAAAGTGAGAATTTGTAAGCCTGTGTAAATCTCCTTTTTGTTATTGTATATCAAACTAAATAGAAAAAAAAAGAGACAAAATGTTTTGGAGAAAACACAGCTAATGTCCCATTAATAAAAACATAATTGATAGTATTTTCGCATCTTTCTGATATTGACTGATAATAGATCTATTATCTAAACAGGTATGTTGTTCGAGTCACTGATATTTACAATGAATATTGTAATGGTTCTGACAGTCTACGACGGTGTAGTCTTACTGAAGTTTTTACGTTTGACATACATAATAGATCAAACGTCAAATTTGAAGAACTTTTTTCTAGTACTAATATGAAGCAAAGGAATAGTTAAAGAGTACACCGACTGTAGTAGAGCGTGAACATACCATATATAAAAGTGCGTTTGATAGAATCTTATTCTGTGAAATCAATCGCTCGAACTCAGTGACATTGTATAAAAGTTTTGGTAGCCTCGAGTCTTTAAGATAGATATCTTCAAATTTAGAAAGGACAAGTTTTTTTTAAGAGAAAATATATCTTGTTTATAAACGTTAAGTGCCACTATGTATAGGAAATATCAAAATAATATTGATGAAAACGTAGATAAAATTGCTGCATGAATTTTAATATTTTTGTAAACAAAAATATCATTGACATCGTCAAGCTAAAACATTGTAGAATTGTTTCAAGATCATACTGATATAAACTCACCTACTTATGTGATCAAACTCTCTCACATAAATAATAGCATAACCCACTGTCATAATGCAGGGGTGAACAAGTTAATGTTGCAATTAAAAGTATTGCAAAATTAGAATTCTTAATAATACACCCCGTATTTCGGACAGTGGACTTAACCATTCTGTGAATTAAGCCGGTCAAAATGTGACTTGAGGGGTTGAGGAGTTAGCAGGCAAAACAAAGTATATACATACATATATTACATATATATATATATATATAATATATATATATATATATATATATATATATATATATATATATATATATATATATATATAATATTATATATATATATATATATATACATACACATATATGTCAAATTCGAAGGCGTTGCCGATTCACGGGACTTTACAAAATTACTTATTATTGGATAAACAAAACGTAATATAAAGGGCAATATTTTAGCATTGAACTGCTGAAAGTTGGCATTCAGGGGCTTATGAATGTCAGCTGGAGAGAGACAAATTCCACGAAGCGCGTTAGCGTTCCATGTTGTATTTGCATCGTCTATTTGGCATTCATAGTCCAATGCATGTCAAGTGAATACAGTCCATGCTTATATTTAACTAGTTCTTATGTCATCCGACTCCTGTATTTTGTTTTTCTTTATTGGGATATACATTTCCATGAAGATCTCGCACCTGTGTTTTATGAACAATGCCTGACAGTGGTTGGCAGTTAGGAGATGATTAATAACACTTTTTTAATAACGATTATATATTGGCAGTGCCAACAGGTGGCAAATATCATTTAATATACTGGATTGCAAACGCAGTTCTGAAAAAAAATATTGTATTTTTTCTCGTAAAAGCCATAATGGCATTCAACGTCTCTTGCACTATCGTTTAGAAATATCTCGTGATTTCTTCAAATATTTACGACTCCAGGTTTTTACGAATAAAACACACACAATTTATTTTAATGCACGCCAAATGTATTCATTTTTTGCACATTTGCTGAACCTTTTTACAGGCGAACCTAGTGTACACAAATTCAAATATATCATTTAATCGGTTCTTGCATTCTGTTCTAGCTGTTCAACAACACTCTATGGCCGGACCTGTCGAACATAGTATTAGTTTCGCCAATTATCTGTAATTATCGGACTACCATTCGGAATTATGACGGGACGAGGGAACTGGACGTCATGGTTTGAGTTCTTTTTTTCCTGTCTTGGATACATGGTTGGATTAGGGAATATCTGGAGGTTTCCATATATCTGTTACAAAAATGGCGGTGGTAAGGCGTTTTATGCCTATTTGTAATTTTATATGTACAGAGATTTTTATTTTGTTTTTGCTATTTATAATGCCATAAATGTCTAGTAGCAGTTGTTAATCACTTGATTGGTACAGTGGATTAATTACAAGCAGTGCTTCGATAATTACGTTGCGTTTTCGAACGTTTGAGGGGGCTGGGGCTCTGACCGAGTGGCTATAGCTACGAATTATCTCGCCTCCTTTTGGTATAGGATCGAAGCACCCTGAAGTGTGTAGATTTGTCCTTTGGGTACACCGTAACTATTATTCACGCCAACACTGGCCACCCCTGTATAACTGAAATATATAATTTGTATGGTGTAAAGCATTCAAACAAAATAGTCGGATGAATTAAGATACTGTATGTTTGCCGAGATATTTGCTTCCGGAAACTCTTTCTGTTCACTGGCTGCTTGATGGTTGCACACATTTGTTGTTTTTTTATTTTGCTGTTGGATACTTCCACACTTTATCAACTAATCTAATTTAATTCGCCCTTATGTTGACTATAATGCGTTTTAACATTATTAAAGTTATTAACACATTTCATGATTTTGTTTAAATCAACTTATATATAACGCCAAATGGCAGAACATAGATTTCGTTGTAGACAGTATATGTATTTGAATGGTTTTCACATCCATATAATTGAGTCAATTTATATTTCTTTCGATATAAAAGTGACTAATCGAAGCTTTGTTATAAGTGAAAGATATTTCTTGAGTTATTTGTTGTATTTACAGGGGCATTTGTTATTGTATTTTCGATATGCCTAGTTTTGATTGCTTTACCAATCATATTTGTTGAGCTTTCCATTGCACAGTTCTCGAGTTTGGCAACAATGAAAATATGGCAATGCTGTCCTCTGTTTCAAGGTAATAACGTCTTTTTGATTAAACATTTTTGTGTTGGTTTCAAATATAACGGTCCATGACAGCATTTCATAATAAAGTTTGCTTAACGAACACTTCCGATACTATACCACAGCCCAATTTAGAACATTTAATTTGATATCGCCTATCTCGATATGGTGGAAGTTAACGTTCCATTCTGTTCGATAGTTTGCTTCTTATTGATAAGTTGCAATCGTACTTACTCAAAGACCTATGATTTTCAATTTTAATTCCTAACATTTGGCAAAGTACAGTCACTTTATAGTTTTGACTAAACAGTGGTTTTTAAAACGACATTATAGTACCTAAAATGTAAGCTCTTCCAGGTCATAAAAGCGTTAACTAGACTCCACCCACAAGGTAGTATGGGTTTTACATCAGTAGATCAGTAAAACAATTACCCCAGATAATTGATAGAAAACATCTTTCCATGTGGTACGTTTTATTTCAGCTGTTAAGAAATATTAATACTGTTTAAATCTTCTGACAGGAATTGGTTATGCGATGATGTTTGTCGCAGCACTCATGTCTGTCTACTATAATGTGATCGTATCATGGACATTGTATTACTTCATCATGTCATTTACATCCGTGCTACCTTGGTCATCATGCGACAATGAGTGGAATACACTGGCATGTAGACATCGTGATGCGGCGAATATAACAGGAACTTACAACACAACATCATTAAACAATACTTCCATGTCATCTACAATATCCGGTCATGTGATCGGAAACATTAGTATTTCAGATGGTTTGGAATATAACACGAGTCAGGGAGTTCTCCCCAAAACGCCTTCAGAAGAATTTTGGGAGTAAGTAAACGGGATAAATGCAATCTGGTGGTATGGATGGAAAACGACCACGTTTTTACATCACATGAATTAAAATAAACATTTACAATGAATACTTAAATTCGAAAATTTGACATTCATATAAGAACATAAACACAGCAGTAAATATGAGAGAGAGAGAGAGAGAGAGAGAGAGAGAGAGAGAGAGAGAGAGAGAGAGAGAGAGAGAGAGAGAGAGAGAGAGAGAGAGACAGAGAGAGACAGACAGACAGACAGACAGGCAAGCAGACAGACGCAGACAGGCAGGCAGACAGACTCAGACAGACAGAATAGCCTCTGGATACCTAACATAATACGAAACAATATATAATATCAGGAAAACATACAAAATATTGGGTAAAATTATTTCTTATTATTTCTCATTATAACTTTGGTATTATGTTCATATAATATTTGTAACCACTAGGTCGTTGCCACTGTTGGTGGACCGTTTGAGTCCCTGAGGGTATACATAAACCTAGTACCTGGTATTTCGGTACCAGCTGTTCATCTTATACAAAAGTAATATTTGGCACTGATAACACCATTTAAATTCGAAAAATTTTCTAATGCTAAGATAGTCATTTTTACAGTGGTTACTCTTAGACGGATTTCGGCTATACTTTTTAGAGATATTATTTGGCCTTGTATGATACCACGTTCTCTTTAGAAAATACACATACTTTTCAAATTGGAGCTCAACTGATGAAGTCTAATTGACAGAAACGATATCGTCTTTAGCATTATAACTTTGGTATTATGTTTATAATATTTATTTCCAGACATAATGTACTGAATATGACAGATGGAATACATAACATTGGAGGACTTCAATGGCGGTTAACATTGTGTCTATTCGCCGCTTGGGTGTTTGTGTTCCTTTCCATGATAAGAGGAATACAGTCATCGGGAAAGGTAAGTGCATGCATATATATTTTTTGAATAATATAAACTCTTGGTTTCCAGAGGTCCGTGTTTGTCCATTTTTACCGGATTTGTATCTATGTCCTGGACATTGTATTGATTTATACGTTGGTATCTGAGTTTTTTTATAAACAAAAATAAAACGCTGATTATTATTTACTAGCCTGTTTTGATCCCCTGAGTCAAAGGCTCAAGATCACCTATCGCGATTGTGTTTTGTCTGAGGTCGTCCGTTGTGCGTTCTCGTCTTTGACTTTTAAACATGTTCTACTTCTTCTGTTTATATGAAGCCGCATATAATGTGCAAAAGAAAGGGACTAGACCCAAAGGGCTCCACAATAGGTCACTTAGAACGAAAACGTTGTGTACATCTTTTAAAATATTCCTCTCATGAACCAATAATCAGATGACTCTCAAACTTTGTATCCCTGATTATTAGGTCACTATCTGCAAAGTTTGCGAATGCATACGAAATAGGCCACAGGGGGCTCTTCGGTAATATAAGGTATAGTTTTATACAAATGGCGCAATAACTCAAAACGGGTTGTCTTTTTTATACAAAGATATATAAGAAAGTTCTTAGAATTATCAATGAATCCTTTTGGCAAAATGAAGGTACTTTGGTAGGTTTTGGTACATTTGTAAATATCTTCTCATAAACCAGTCATCAGATAACTTTCAGATTTTGTATGTACGGATGTTATGTCAATATCTTCGAAGTTTGCAAAATAAAACGAAATCTGTTAATAAACAAACCTCTAGGATGCTCTTCATTATCAAAGTGTACAGTTTTATACAGCTTAATAACTCAAAACTGAGTGACGTTTTGTAAAGGATGTATGAGAAAGTTGTCTGGAATCATTTGAGGATGATGGCACCTGATCCCATCTCTTGGATTCCAGAGGTCCGTGTTTATCCATTTTTACCGGATTTGTATCTATGTCCTGGACATTCTATTGATTTATAGTTTGGTATCTGAATTTCTTTTACATTTTGCAAACTTTCAAGGTCATATGGTCAACGTTCAAATTCACGTGTACCCGTGTAAACAGAAAACATTTGTCTTCAAATCTATCTTCTCAAGAAGGTAGTATCCCCATATGAATTCACATAGAGTTTGAATTTGAAAAGGGGCTAGTGCATATATATGACATCAGGTTACAATGTATACTGCTTGTTTTGAAAAATCTCCGAGAAACTGATCTTCCTTTTATTTTTGTTCATTTCGTAAACTAAGATTATGCCATATGTTTAAAATTCTATACGGATTTGCAGATTTGTCGGGTATCGCCCAGGTCTCAGTTTGTATTTCATAATCTTTTCTTCGGTGCATTCAACATTATAACTTCAACACCTAGACACTGAGAGGTCGGGTCAAATTTAGGCAATATCATAGAATGTTTTTCTATAAAATCATATTAATAGTGTAAGCATGTTATCATTTTGATATACTAGTAATTGGTATCTTGATTCATTAATGAGTAAAAACTATGGATAATACATATGATGATATGCCTTCTATACTTGGATACTTTTACAGGTGATGAGTGTTCTGGCGTCCATTCCATAC